>CAMOHE010044951.1:66687-78451 GCA_946598075.1 Artocarpus hirsutus
TACTCCACTAAAAGCTTGGAGCTGCACTCTCGAACTATATAGAATTATGAAGCCTATATAGCTAAGTCTCCATGACATATCATAATGTATCGTATCCCTATAGGATTATCCATAATCGACTTAAAGACAAGTTCTGTCTTGCCTTCCTGATTATTTTATCTTATGCTCCATTATATCACCATCAAAAAACTTACCATCTAAAGACGGTATACCATTCGGTTACACCTATATATCCAAATGGTTGAGCGCTCTAGTTTTTCAATTACAGGATAACGCATATAAGAGGATAGCGCTACTCCTAAAGAGGAGCTATGGATTCCCTATCTATGAATAACAAGTCTACGTTATCAAGAGTCATGCCTCCAACGTACCGTCATGCATACCACTATTAAAATATGGATGTCACCCTTTGGTACCTCAAAAGACACATGTCAAGACAACAGGCCTACTATTCATCTCAGGATTAAGATACAATACAAATGATTGTCTAAAGTGAATCGATTTGCCGAAACAGAATTATTAATCCAAATCAATTCACTTTATGTCATGATCCAACACATCGTCACCTATGACAACGTGCCAATGTTTCTATTTATGTTGTCCGCCTCCGATGGTCAAGACAAACTATCTCCCAATAGGGATATAGACAACATAACAATCTTTACATAAAATAAAGCACCCAACTTTATTCCCTCAATTGTGGATCTTATAATTTAAACCGTCACCTTAAGAATCGTGTTTTCTATATAATCTATCCATCATATGCCTAATTCTTAAAGGTTTAGACTGACAGTTTTAGACTATTGTTTTCTTATCATACATTCAACAAATATGAACGTAAAGAGAACAAGATTTGATATATATAAATAATAAATAAATTCTTTATTTATAAAAATATATCCAAAAACTTATTATATTTTTACTCCTTAGGGCATACATGTCTAATAGGACTCACAACTAAACATTGAGGTAAATGATAATAACTCTAAAAGACTTAAGACTTTTCACTCTAATGAGACTTATCTTTGGCATTTGCGATTAAGTCATATTAGCCTAAATAAGATTCAAAGGTTGGTAAGGGATGGACCTTTAAGTAACTTAAAGGTAAAATTTATACCATAATGTGAATGTTGTTTAGAAGGTAAAATGACCAAAAGACCATTCGGGTCTAAGGGCAACAGGGCCGAAGAGGTTCTAGAACTTATGCATAGTGATGCTTGCAGACCAATGAATATTCGGGCATAAGGAGGGTATGAGTACTTTGTCACTTTCATTGATGATTACTCAAGGTATGGGTATGTGTACCTAATGCACTGCAAAAGTGAAACTTTTGACAAGTTCAAGGAGTTTCGGGCTAAAGGGGAAAAGCAATTAGATAGACCCATAAAGATTCTTCGATCTGATCAAGGTAGAGAATACCTTGCTGATGAGTTCTTAGGACACTTATTAGAGAATGGGATTCCATCCCAGTTGACTATGTCAGGTACTTCACAAGAGAATGGCGTGGCTGAGAGAAAGAATAGGACTTTGTTGGACATGGTTAGGTCCATGATGAGTTATTCATTATTGCCTTTATCCTTTTGGGGACATGCACTGCAAACTGCATGTTATCTTTTGAATGATGTGCCTTCAAAATCAGTTTCTAAAACTCCTCACGAGTTATGGATAGGCAAGAAGACATCCATAAACCATATTTGCATATGGGGATGTCAGGCTCATGTCCTGTTTAGGGATGCGAATAAGTTGAAAGCATGTTCAGAAGTTTGTGTGTTTGTAGGATATCCAAAAGGGACTAAAGGGGGTTATTTTTTTAACCCAATGGAAAATAAAGTCGTGGTTTCAACTCATGCAACATTCCCTAAGGAAAGTTACATGGACGACTTTAAGCCTCAAAGCAAAGTGGTGCTTAAGAAGTTAAGAAGTGATCCAATCACTCCAGGGGTTCCAGTGGAAACCATCCCAATTGAACAACAACCTAAGAGGCTTCGGCGTAGTGCGAGGATCGAGCATCAACCTGAAAGATATATGTTCAATAGGGAGGCCTTTTTGGCTAAACCGAATAAACATGATAGGGATCCTTACAGTTATGTAGAGGCTACAAAGGATGTTGATTTGAAACTCTAGATAGAGGCCATGAACACAAAGATGAAGTCTATGAAGACTAATTAGGTCTGGGAGCTTGTGGGTTTTCTCAAAGGGGTCAAACCCACCAAGTGTAAGTGGATCTTCAAGTGGAAAAAAGGAGTGGATGCAAATGTCGAACCCTTTAAGGCTAGATTGATAACTAAGGGTTACATGCAAAAGGAAGGAATCGATTACGAGGAAACCTTTTCGCCGGTAGCCATGCTTAAGTCTATCCAGATTCTCTTGTTCATAGCTGCCACTCTTGATTACAAGATTTGACAAATGGATGTCAAGATAGCTTTTCTAAATGGCTATCTTGATGAGTCCATTTATATGGAACAACCAAACAGGTTCAAGGATAGCAGGGTAAGGTTTGTAAGCTGCTAAAGTCAATTTATGGGCTTAAGTAGGCTTCGCGTTCTTAGAACATAAGATTTGATCAAGTGATCAAGACTTATGGGTTCTCACAAAATGTGGATGAGCTAATTTTTTACAAACACATTAAGGATGGGAAAGTGGTTTTTCTACTACTTTATGTACATGACATTCTGCTAATTGGCAATGATGTTAAACCGTTGTCATCAGTCAAATTATGGTTGACCAAGCAGTTTGACATTAAGGACTTGGGTAAGGCTAATTTTCTTCTCAGTATCTAGATTTTTCGAGATAGGAAGAACAAAATGATAACTTTGTCATAAGCCGGCAACATAGATAAAATTCTCAAGAGTTTTGCAATACAAGATTCCAAGAAAGGTGGGCAACCATCTAGGTCTGGAATTACTCGTTCTAATAAAGACTCTCCAAAGCCTGAGGAAGAAAGAGAATACATGAAAAAAGTGCCTTATGCTTCGGTAGTAAATAGTCTCATGTATGCCATGCTTTGCACACGACCGAATATTTGTTATGTGGTCGGAATTATAACTTGATTTCAAGCAGATCCGGGACTGAACTACTAGGTTGTGGTAAAGCATATTTCAAGTACCTGAGAAGAACTTAAGAGTATATGCTTGTATATTTAGGTGAGGACTTAACTCCTCTAGGATATACTAACTCAGATTTTCAATCCTATCTAGATTCAAGGAGATCAACTTTGGGTTTTGTATTTACTTTGGGCAGCAGTGCCATCAGTTGGAGAAGTATGAAGCAAGATTTCACTTTAGATTCAACGATGGAGGCCGAGTATGTAGCAGCTAGTGATGCTTCGAAAGAAGCAGTGTGGCTCTGCAAGTTCCTTGAATATCTTGAGGTAGTTCTTGGTATGGATAAGGCAGTATCACTATACTATGATAATAGTGCGACGGTAGCGAATGCTAAAGAACCAAGATTTCACAAGAAGAGTTAGCATATCAATTGAAAGTATCATTTGATAAAGGACTTCATCGAGGGCTAGCATGTCACAGTGAACAAAATCGCATCAAAGGATAATTTAGCTGATCCATTCACAAAGACACTTACTGGGAGAGTGTTTCAGAGGCATGTGGAGGCTATAGGTATGTGAGATTTATCATATTTGCTCACTCAGTACAAGTGGGAGATTGTTGGAAGTGTATGCCTTAAGGAGTAAAAATGTAATATGTTTTTGGAGACATTTTTATCAATAAAGAATTTATTTATTATTCATATACCAAATCTTGTTCTGTTTACGTTTTTATTTGTTGAATGTATGTTAAGCAAACAAAAGTCTAAGACTGTCGGTCTAAACCTTTAAGAATTAGGCATATGATGGACAGAGTATGTGGAAGACACGATTCTTAAGGTGACAGTCTAAATCATAAGATCCGCAATCGAGAGAATAAAGTTGGGTACTTTATTCATGCAAAGATTGTTATGCTGTTTATATCCTTATTAGGAGATGGTTTGCCTTGACCATCGGAGGAGGACTCTGCAAATAGAAACATTAGCACATTGTCATGGATGATGATATGTTGGATCGGGACATAAAGTAAATTGATTTAGATTAATAATTCTGTCTCGGCAAATCGATTCACTTTAGACAATTTTTTATATTGTATCTTAATCCTGAGATGAATAGTAGGCTTGTTGTCTTGACCCATGTCTTTTGATATACCAAAGGGTGACATCTACATTTTAATAGTGGTATGCATACCATATTTTAAATAGGGAAAATTGAGCCTTATCAAAAAAAGTTGGTAATCCTAAGCTTCCAAGGACCTTTTTGCAACTTTCCCTAAGCAAGATTCATAGGAAAGAATTCTTGTCAAATATCCCCTCCTCAAACATGAAAAACCCTAGGAAACTTAAGAAAAAGTTTAGATTTTTACCTTAAAAGTTGACGAAATCTCTTGAACTTTAACTTTTGGAGCTCGGTTCTGACAATTTTGCAAAGATCTGAACTTGAAAAATTTTTGAAGAAAGCCACTTATGGCTGCCGTGGGTGAAGGAAGAAGAAATGAAAAAAAAATGGCTTGTTTAAGCTTTTAACAAAGCTTATCTCATTTGGGTTAAAGTGGTGAGTCACCACTTAATGATAATTAGCCCTAAGATGGATCTTAGAGATTGGACCACATTAGGAGATGTGGTGATCCAATCAAATTCTTCATAGTGTCCCTTTTTTTTACACAGTATAATTTTTCAACACATAGTAATTTTCTTATACTATTGAGGTGAAACCGATGAAAAACGTATTCTTGAACTGTATAAACTATCTTACTTATTCTTTGGTTTGCTTTTGATACCCAAACATAGCCTTTCCTTTATCTGTGTTTTTACTTGAGCAGTGTACTTACACTGCATCGTACCCTTTTTACACTATTTTAGGGTTTTATTATGCTTTCATATCTTATTTGTGCTTTGATCATCCATTAATTTATCACAATACTATAATTAATTGTGATGTAAAATTCATTTTATGGATTTTTTTTTTCAAATTTTCAAACATTTAAGCTCACAAAATCTGTATTTAGCAATATCCAACATCGCATCAAGTCTATAGTAAAATTTTCTGTCAACAATGTTCATTATATATTATCATAATTTTTACAAAAATAAGATTTATGAGGGTAAATTTATTAATTAAATCTAATTAAATATTAGATTTTATTAATAAATTTCCCTTGGTCATTACAGTTTATACCATCCAAAAGTAGTGATTTAGAGATTGAACTTCCATCCCTCATTAAATCTATGCCTACAGACACAAATCTAATCCTAAAATCTTACCAAACATAGGTTAATCAATTGCCCTAATACCAATTGAAAATTTTGTTTTCAGCAATTTCACAAATTTTAATTAAAGTCCAATTAACTAAAACTACCAAATGCATAAAGTACATAAAGAACACAACAAATTAAGCATGGCTTAGTTGTAAAATCTATGTGCATAAGGCCAGTCCAAATGTTGTACAACTTGCTAAGAAAAATTATTTGCAAGCACCAATTAGAATTAATTAATTTAGGACTCCTTCTTAGGGATTGACACCTATGTTGTTATACTTCTTGTGGCATTCTTCAGCAAGCACCACTCTTTTTTGATCTTTGCTCCACGTGACTCCTATTAGCAGCAGAACGTTTTCTCACCAAGAATGAAATATCTTCTCCCGAAGATAGCTGAACGAATACTCATTACCTTAATACATGTTTTCCCTCTTGAAACTCTATGTAGAAGTTTCAGACTCAAACTTGGTTTATAGGCAATGAAAACTTTTTCAAAATTCAAATTATCATAGCATTAAGGCTGGCAATTCGGGTCAATGGGTCGGGTTAAGGTCGGTTTGAGCTTTATTTAAACAGCCAACACGTCAACCCGAACCCGACCTGTGACCCGACGGGTCAAAAAAAGCCCAACCCGGACACGACCTGATATGTAGATGGGTTGACCCGACCCGACCCGTGCAACCCGCTAGTATGTTACTTTGTGCATTTTCTTGTTGACACTACACACTGACCCGCTAAACCCAATAGACCCGCAACACGATAGACCCAACAATAAGCCTACAAAATAAATAATAACCCAACAAAATAAAACCATAAAAAAAAGTTAATAAAACTTTGCATAAGTTTAACAAAAACAAATATGCTAGAAATTAGAATCATGTCAAGTTGGATAAACAACAAATGTGAGACTAATTTGACACATTAAAATTAATTGCACGTTATATGGGTTGCATTAAGGTCACATGAGTTTAATTTAGGTTACATGGGTTGATTAACAATTTTCAGGTCAATTTTGGGTAAACATAATTTCGACACATTTTTGACGGGTTATTTCGGGTTAATTTCGTGTTGATTTGAGTCGACCCGAACCCAACTCATTTTTTGTGCGGGTCAGACGGGTTCGACCCAATTCCAACCCGAGGCCTATTTTCCTAACCCTAACCTGCATTTTTCGTGTTGGGTTTGTGTCGTGTCATTGTGTCATAACCCAAATTGCCGGCCCTACATAGAATCTATTGCAACAGATTTAAAAATAATATCTCTAAGACACCCTTTTCACTCTGGTACTCATGAGATCCTTCTTTACATCTTATCTTCTTCATGTAAATTCATTAAATTGCACGAAGTCTCTAGCCTGCTTATCTAGGAGATAAATTCTATCCTTTTCTTCAATATTGAATCTTTATCCAATTCAAATTTGAATATTATGATAAGATAAACTCCTATTCAAATTTGGATTTAAAAATATATGTGAAAAAATGCCAACTTATATAGGAGATATTCCTATCTATATTCCAATTTTAAATCCTACTTCAATTCAAGTCTTTGACTTAGATTGGGATTCGAATTTGACTATGAAAATTCTGTAGAAACCTCTAGAATATTTGTAGAATATTTTAAGATTAGAGTCTTCTAGAATTTGACCTTTTTCCTCATATTTCATACATGTTTCCTTTTTTTCTTTGGATGATTACAAAGCCAATTATGCAAACTCAATAAAAAAACCAACAAAAAGGCTAATCAATTTAACTTTTTTGTTCTTCAACATCCCAAAAGTATCTTAAATGTCTTTAAAATTCTGAAATTTCTCTTCTTCCATAAAGTTATGCTCTTTGTTTTTTATGATGTAAAGTGATTGAACGTGCTAATAACCTTCGACTTCATTAAGAATTGATAAATCCCAAGCTTCTTCGTTAGACATCATACAATTTGATGATTTTTTTTCATTTTATCAATAGTTTAATGAAGAGTATTTGTTTACCATGTTATAAATACGTATTTTCATAACCCGCGCCTAAGCCCTCATAGTTTTGATTTTGGGCTTCACCTAAAAAGAGTCAAGTTATTGAGAGGTGGTGTCATTACTTATGAACAACTATCTATGAACATTCAAGCAATGTGGGGCTGCATAATCCACCCTCTTTTAGCCCTCAAAGGAATTATGATTGTAACATAGCTTCTCCTTGATCTTTGTTTGTTTTCATGAAACTCCAACTTGTATACAATTTTTTCAACTTTTGATTTTTTTTTCTTTAGTTTTATGAAATGATGGTGGTTTTTTTTTTTTTTTATGATTTGGGTTATGCATGTATCATGAAATGTCTATAATCCATGTCGAGAGTTTTTAATGGATATTTTGATTTCTTCAAGTTAATGAATACTTAATTGAGTAGGTTGCTTCTCTTGATTTTCTCTTGAATGTACTTTACAAAGTCAGGTTGATGAAAATTATAAGTTGGTAACATGTATACTTTAACTATAAAGTGAAACTTTTAGTTTGATTGTTGTAATTAATTGTAGAATTTAGGTTTGTTGTCTTGGCTCTGTGATGGAAAATCAGGATCTGGAATAAAATACACTTGCATGATGGATTTTATTGAAAAATCAATTTTGGATTGAATGTGCTAAGAATTTGCGAAGAAATTTATGCATTATAGATGTTTGATCTATAAATGTTTTGGTTAAAACCCTCTGTCCCAAAATTTGAAAATTTAAGAATGGTTCGAGCTTGTTCTACCTGAACTATTAGTTTTGTTATGGAATGGACATCATATACTTCACGTAGGCTTTTAAATCATTCATAACGAAATTTTGCAGCTCCTATTATGCATTTTTCAAGATTAGGTAGAATCATGAGTTTTTCTATTGCGTGTTTGATTTAATTACCTTAGCCTTTAATATATGTTTTATCTGTATGTTTAACTTATGAGCTGCCTTGACTAGTTTAATTTGCACTATAAATGTAATTACATCCCTGCCTAATGTGATCTTGTAGGTGGTGTTAGGGGAAAAAATTAGTTGGTATGGCAAAATTTTATAAATTTTAATGTAATCACCAAGATGCTAACTTATTTTGATATAAACAATAAATTAAATCTAAATAAAACCATGACTCTTGAGCAAATGAAACAACACTTCTGAGAGAGCTTTCTAAAAGAATCATCTAAGGGCTCTAGTCAAGTACTAGTCTTTTACCTTTTCTTTTCCACTCTCTCCTCCTCATTTCTCTCACTTTCCTTTCTCTCTTTCTTTTGCTACTCCGACGTTATGGCACCTTGAATTTTAAATAAGTTAATCTCATGCCTAATTTAAATTATTAGTGTGCCAAACTTAATTTAATTGTCATTGCATTTATTTAATTAATATATACATTAAAAAAATTTGTTCACATTTGAAAACATTGATTCTAAACCAATTCCACCTATCTACAAGTGACACACTGTGTTACCACCTTATTACAAATGTCACTACTCAGATCTTCACTTCCTTCACGTGGCATTTTCTCTAATTTCTTTCAAAATGATGAAGACCTAAATTCCCCAAGTCTGAACAAAGCCAAAGACACATGGCCCATTTCATCCACACCCTACATGTTCTCTTTTCTCAACCTTCTTCACAAGCACTTCCCACTCACCATACACTTTCTTTTTTCTCAATCTTACACATACAATCACATGCTTTTGGTATAATCATCTCAAAAACCTACACTATTACAAGTCTTGAACTTCCAAAACTCATAGAGAGCACTCAGACACAACTTTCACACCCACTCCCTCTCACTCTCTTACTCCCACATCTCTCTCCCTCATTCACTTTCCTTCTCAGATTTCGAGCTCCAAACACACAAAGAGACCAGAAACAAATCACTCTACTAGGTCTCATTTCTCCATGAAGACAAAGTTTAAAAATTGGACAAAGCTTAGCTTCAATCTCCTCAAAGTTTCAAGGTTAGTTTCTCTAGTCCAAAAGCTAATTTCTTTCCTCTTCCTCTACTCCGAATTTATTTAGCTATGAGATTGTATTTTGTTTTTCTCATTTAAAAAACCTGGATATGCAATTTAGATTAACATGCATATTTTATTGTGAGAAATTATTATGCATGTTGGACAATTTTAGGAGTATGGTGTTGAATGTAAAAAATTATTATTTAGATTGGATATAGGTAATTTGGGAATGTTTTACTCTGTGTATGCATGTTCAAAACTGTGCGTGCATGTTTTGAGTATTGATAAATAGAAAATATAAGTTTGATAATTTTATTGTGTCTTAGAGCATGGAAAATTAGCAAAAAATATTTAACTATGTTCCGAGATACTTGATCAAGTGTTTGAAATATTTTATTGCATTGAAAATCAATTTGAATCAAGAAAGTCTAATTTCAAAAACAAACAATGATTTTTGGTCTTTTACGGTACCCCGTGTGAACAGTACCACGTGTGAACAGTACCCGTGTGAATAGTCATGTGTGTTTGTGAACAGTACTGGTCAAGGAATTGTGGCCTAAGTAATTGCCGATACCGTTTAAGCCCTTCGGGCCTCCCAACAGGTGGGTCCACTTTCTTGCCATTTTGAGACCTATAAACATTTCCAAACCTGTCTTGAATGTGTTTTAAAAACCTTAAAACTTAACTACACTTGCATAATCATTTTACACAAAAAGGCACACTAAAAGTCAATTTATACATAATATGGGATTGTAGTTTGATTTTATTCTTACTTGGTTAGCCGCTGACTTTATTAGAAACTTCTTAAGGTCGAGACAATGTTAGAAGCTTGCTTTTATTATGGATTAAACTTGTGAGACTTAGAGACTATACGTAGATAATATTGCCAAAGAGGTAAGATTTTTAATCCCTTCCTTGGTAACCATGTTTTGAATGATATCATTGGCCATATTGCTAAACTTTATGAGATGAATATGTTCCAAATAAATTGCTTGTGAAATGTTATTTCTTATAACTAAATGTTTGGGAAAGTATATGTATGTAAATATTATGATATTTTAGAAAAAGAATTTAAAAATATGATTTAAACTTGGAATAGAAATAATTCCCAGCATAATGGTTTCCAAACGTCATCGCGAATGTGTAGAGGCCCTGATGATAGGTTTCTCTATTTTGCTTAATCCTCTGCAGGCGGTGCTAAGAACGGTGCCAAATGAACCGTGACAATTGCAGTTTTTGATGTTGAGACGAACCTCGTGTTGTTACATTTTCAACATTGTAGTTATTTCATTTTCCTTTAAGTCAAGGCATGTAATAATTAGACTTTCGGACTTTCTTTTATATTCTAGACTTCCCTTTAACTTGCTAGACTGTAGTTTGATGTTTGTTGTATCGTGGATGTGATGTTTATGTTTATTTTTGTTGTAGGCTTGGATATGGGATTTCGATGAAAATCCTAAAACTAATGTCGAGGAAAATTTTTTAATTTCATGTGGATGTAATGTTATGTTCTCTTGATATATGTTTCGATAATTATATTAGATTATATGGTAAAACCTTTCAAAATATAAAAACTATAAACTTTGGAATTCACTCAACTTACAAACAAAATATTGTTGTCTTTAGTAATACTTTAAGTTCTAATATTATATTTTATATCGATCTTGGTTTGAGAAAAATAAAAAGGATGCTATTGCAATATTTTAATAAACTAAATTTTATAGTTTTATGACATTTAATTTTGATCTTTTCAAAATTCATTCCTTTAAACTTAATTTATTTTTTTAAACAAAGCATCTACATCATACCCCGATTTCGAGTCGTGATAGACTTGCTCTCGTCACTACCGAGATCACGATAAAGACGGAGACATTAGGCGACTAGTTATAGAATCGCAACCTTAACATCCCTCACATTGCCATCTCTCATCATTATTAACAAAGTTGCCTAGAAGCCATCGCACTAGGGGAGAACCAGAACTTCGCGACACGGCATGGGCTGTGCAGTGGCGCCAACAATCCCTATGATGACATGATTTCCATTGTTGTGCAATCTCTGCTGTTTGTTCCATGTTGTTGGGATCGAGATCCGCCCACTAGATCCACCATTGAAAGAGATAGAGGAGAGAGAAAAACAAGAGAGAGGAGAGTGAAAGAAACTGGGAGAGGGGAGAGATGTGAAGAGGGAGAGGAGGGAGAGAGAGACGAGGACATAGGAGAAAGAGAGAGATTAGGAGTGAGGAGAGGGAGAGGAAGGAGAAAAAAAGAGGAAAAATGTGTGGCTATAGAGCTAGTATTTTTGATATTTTATTTATGTAAAACATTTATTTTATACTAAATCTGAAATATACTAAATATTTCTTTATACTTGCTATTAATTTTAATTGGCACTTCAAAATTTGACATTTTTCTCTATCTTTCTTAATTATTAGAGAATGTTCTCCCTTTTTGGCCTACGCAAAGCACTCTAAAGATAAAAAAAATAAATGAGGAATCAAGAACCTTGATTTTATATATATATAT
>CAMOHE010044951.1:78471-107615 GCA_946598075.1 Artocarpus hirsutus
AGCATAGAGAGGCCTGAAAATGTGTTGTTCTTGACATATGAAGATCTCAACGAAGACATTGTTTTCCATTTGAAGAGATTGGCTAAGTTTTTGGGGTGTCCTTTTTCTCTAGAGGAGGAGAGAAGTGGAATGGTGGAGAAGATTGCAAAGCTGTGTAGCTTCGAGAATCTTAAGGAATTGGAGGTCAACCAAAAGGGCAAATCCATTAAGAACTTTGAGAATAAGAAGTTGTTTAGAAAGGGAGAGGTGGGAGATTGGGTCAACTATTTGTCCCCTTGTATGGTGGAGAAGATGTCCACAATCATGAAGGAAAAGTTAGGTGGTTCCGGTCTGAAGTTCAATGTACTAATGTCCTAGTTTGGATAAGAAATTATCAAATGTTTCTATTTTGCATATCTTATGGAACAAAAACATTAAAAAAAAAAAAAGAAAAGGTCCAGTTTCTAGGTTGTTTGTTTGTTTGCTTCCCCCACTCATTTGAGCTTTAAAACAAGTTCTTTTTTCATGTTTGTATTACGTAGGGAACTGTCGTCTCTTCTCAAATTTATTATTTTCTCACTTTTTCTTTAAAAGAAAAAATTTCTCTTGAATTGCACATATTTGCAAAGGAAAATTTCTTGCAATCTGTTAGAAAAGGAAAATGTGAAGCCCCTATCGTTAAGCGCCTAACAAATTTGTGTGGTTGCGACTGTTCGGTATTTTGTAGGGAGATATAATCAGGTGACTGCATATCATTGCTCTGGCAGGACAAAAATAAACGGGAGAATATTTGGTTATGTTATAGTAAATAGCACTCAATTCGAGATTCACCATAAGTAAATTTTGAATTTATTCTGTAATCAAAGATGATAAATTTATAATTTACCGAGTAAATCCTTATTTACTGTATGGCTAAATTTAATAAAGTCATCACTTCCTCAACTGAGTTTATCAAGAGAAAGGGCGTAACACCAGAATTCTAATTTTATGATCCTTTTCAACAATTTTTCAAACCAAAAATTTCTTGACAACTTAAGAGCTATTGACAAACAAAATTTTTAGAGCCATATAATGCACTTAGCTTTTTGATAATGATATGGCAACGCTATTTTTTTTTTTTTTTTTTGGTGTAGTGTGAATATAGACATGCAAATAAAAAAAAAAAGATCTAAAATGCAAAAATAAACATGATACACCTAAACACAAATAACAAAATATTTTTTATTGCTACATATAGTACTTATTTTTCATCTCTTAAAGATAGATTATCTCAAATGATTACAGCTTGAACATAAATCAAATATAAAATTATCAAGAATACAACCATATTGTCCAAGTGTGTGTGAGAAAACATACCATACCTGAAAAGTGCTTCTTGAATTTTGCAGTCTTTCATCTCATTATTTTTGAAAAACATGTTCTAACTATCCTGATCATCTAAAGAATCACAATATACAAATATATTTTCCATTTATTATTAACATTATTATATTCATCTTTATTGCACATAGTGGGCTTTTATCTCATGGTAGCTTGTCCTCTAGATATTGGTGATACATATGTCTAGATTACTCATGGATAGCTTTTCTTTTTTTTTTCTTTTTATTACTTATTTCTAATATATTATGTTATATTTGCATAAAAAAATCCACGAAAACAATCACGGAATTATTCAAAAATTTCAAGACTAGGATTGCATCATTCTTAAATATCCATTTAGAATATGATAGTCTCAATGCATATAAATCAATTAATTAAAGCTCTATAACAATAAAGATTGGTTTATACACAAAAATAGTCTTTTTCAAATATTTCATATTCAGCCAACTATTTTTCGTGCTAAATTCTCAAATTTTTCTACACATAATAAAACAAGTAAACTTGAACCTAACATGTGCCTAGTACAATATGCATGTGTTAAATGAGATGCAAATCAAACAATACAAATTCCTAACGCTTTTCTAAGTGATTAGAGCATAGGAGCATTAAGTGCCTTACAAAATATGTCTCCTAATTGCTTTTCAGTCTTTAATGTATGCACAAATCTTTGGAAGCATCATATGTCTCATGTTTTTCTTTCACACACAAATTAGACTTTTAACCCAAAATTTTAAAAAAATTTTTATTTAAATCAATTTGGGATCTAGAAGTTCTTTTTGGTTTGGGTGAAAATGATGAAGTGGCTATCATACCACTTTTTAAATATTTCAAGAATTTAAAATACATAGATCATATATAACCAAGAATACCACAATAATAACAAATAGGAACAAACCTCTTGGACCTACCTAATGAAGGAGAAGATGTGTGAATAGATTTCTTACTATGGCAGTGGCGGCAGTGTAGCCATTGTACTCTCCTTGACAAAAGTCATCATTGTACTTGCGCATCTACCTGTGTATCAAAGACCGTGATGGTATCTATTAGATTTTCCTAATGTTAGAATATGATCAAGTTTAGCAGTGTTGGTGTTTAACATCTTTAAGGTCCTCAAGGTCCAATTCAAACCTTGTTTCATATAGCTTTTTTTCTCCCCTTTTCAGCAGCTAGAAGTTTGTAAGTGCTTTAAACTTTCTTCACTTCATCTATTTCTTTAGTCGCTACAAGAATTGGAGTTTTTAGTGACGATAGAAGTCGTAGCTAAAAGTGGGCTTGTTGTCACTAAAAAATTTTGGTGACAACAAGCCATTGCTAAAAAGGTGTCGCCAAAGATTTGTAGCTAAAAGTTTTTTTTTTTTTTTGACAACATGTGTCGTCACAAATTTTTTGCAACAATATGTCAATGCTATTTCTCAAGATCACAAATCCAACATATGATGATATCGTCGCTAAAAATTTTTGAATTTTTGAATATTTTTAAAATTTTAAGGGGATTTAACAATGACTTGTTGTCATTAAAAAACCTAGGCATCAATATTATGTCGTCGCTAAAGATTTTGCGCATAAGCTATTTGTTGTCACTAATGATGTTTTTTTTAAATGCTAAAATATTGATTTGATTACGATTAAATCTTTTATTTATTCTGATTTTATCTTAAATTAAATTTTTATTAAAAATATTTATAAATTTCAATAATAATTGAAATGCAAATAATTAATAATTAAATAATCACATAACTCATAACTCACATTACACAAATCAAGAATGCAACATATAATCAAATATTATAAAAATTATATTCAATTAACCACATAATCAAACCATATATATTCAGTTAACCACATAATCACCTATAACACATATCATATTTAACTAATCACATAATCATATATTACACCAAATTCAATTAGCAAACTAACAAATAATTAAAACTAACAAAATTATTTGCAAGTAAATTAAAAAACCAAAAATCGCATTTAATCACCACAAAACCATAAACGAAGACGCAGTGATAGTGGCAAATGACAACGGCGGCGATGGAAGTAGTGGAAATAGTAACAAGAAAGAGAGAGGGGCAAAAGAGAAGGAAATAGAGAGAGAAAGAGAGAAGGGGTGGGGCTAGATGGGGCTATTAGAGTTGGGGAGGTGGTAGACAACAAGGGCAAATTAGGGGCGGTTAGGCGAAGGTAGCAGCCAGAGGAGGAAAAAAAAGGAAAGAGAGAGAAGGGCAGTGGCAAGGGAGGAAAATGGAGGGAGAGGGGGTGCTAGGTATTGCATCAGCAGCAGAGAGAAAGAAAAGAGGATAAAGATGGGGGTTTGTGAGAAAATGGGGAAAAATATCAATTTCTAGGCTAATATAATCAAGGGTTTTTAGCGACGATAATTGCCATTGCTAAAAAACCAATGTCATCGCTATAAATAGCCCCAACAATGTTGTTTCAAGAAACGCTACTAAAATAATGTTTTAGCAACAATATTCCAAAAAATGGTTCCAATAGCCTAATTTAATAGCTTAAAATTTTAATAAAAATTAAATTTTAAATTTTTAGCGATAACTTAGGTCTAGTTAGCACCAATGCAAAAGACTTGTTTGCCAATTAGCACCAAAGTTTTTAGCGATAATATTTCATCACTAAAAACTATTTTTTCTGACAATTTTCTAGCACAAACAAGGTGGGTTTTTGCGCAAGAGTTTTGCAACGACTTGTCATCGCTAAAAGTCTATTTTTTTGCATGACTAACAAGCACTTTTTAAGCGATATTTTCCACAACTTGTCGTCATGAAAAGTGGGATCCACCCTCAAAAACAAATGCTTTTTGCAATACACTACAAAATCATGTCGTCAGTAAAGGTAGACTTTTAGTGATGACAAATATAGTTGCTAAAAGTTTCGTTGCAAATAGGGTAAATACTTGTAATGAGTGAGTTTGGCAACTTGATCTTCTCATGTCTTATTTAATTTGCACATATTCAGCCACTTGGTGTACGTCTCTTTATATGCTTTCTGTATTGATTCTATAGTGATATCATCATCATCATCGTCATCATCATCACTACTATTTTTGGACTAGGTATCTGAATTAGTTGGCACAGAACTATTATCATAGTCTATTGTAGTTTCTATTTCAATAAATTTAGGAACAGATGCAGTAGTTATGTCAACTACCACGTAGTTGGTCACGTTTTCTTCATATTTTGACTCCCTTTAGATTCTTTATCACTCTACATGGAGGTCATAGTTTCATATTTCTTCTTTAATGAGTTGGCATATTCGTATTAAATATGTCAATAACCCTTGTATTCCTAACATTGGATGATATTGCTTTGCCCTTATTTGTGCCATCAAATTACTCGAAGAAATCCTTATTTTTTTTTGAGAATTTTTAGCCTCTGAAGAATTAGAATTTATTCTTCTTGTTAATCTTCTTCAAAATATTACTAAAAAATTTCATAGAGGAGAAAGAGATTCTAACAAATCTTCTTCATCTTCAGACGTCTCCCTCTCATGAGAATTATGCATTTCACTTTGTAGGGCTATGCTTTTCTCTTTTTTTCTTTTGCTTTTATTTCCTCATAAAAGTTCGTAGCAAACTTATTAATGCATCAAGATTTGTGGAGTCAACGTCCTTGGCTTCTTCAATAGTCATAACCTCACAAGAAAATATCTCATAAAGAGATCTTAGGGTATTCGTTACAAGCTTTGAGTCAGAATACTTTTCACCAAGAGCAAACACCTCATTATTAGTGTCACATGATTTTGCATTAAAATTAGCAATTCATTCATCATCATGCATTCTTAAATTTTCAAACTTGGTTGTCAACATTTGTAGTTTAGAAACCTTAACAGTAGCAATTCCATCATGTGCAGTTTGAAGATATTCCATGCTTTTTTTGGTGGATCACCCATAGAGATAAGCTTAAACTGTTTCACATGAACTGTATTGAATGTGGCATTTAGGGCTTTTGAATTGATATTAGCAATCTTGTCTTTATCATTAAACCATGATTCCTCAACCTTAGAAATTGTTTGCCATTCTCATAGTTATACGGTGTGTCCAACCAGTGAAGATTGATCACCATGCTTTCTCGTCCATTACCTTAAAAAAAAAAAACCTTCATATGTGCCTTCTAGTATGAATTGTTTGTGTCACAACTTGCCTTATTTCGAGCTGTACTTTAATACTTTTCTTACTTATGTATTTACGAAAATCTTAGAAATACTTTTTTTAAAATGACAATAATAGATCACACATACATGCTTAAACTTCTTTTTGTATTTATGTATACATAAATGAACTTTCTTTTTATAACATGATATACTTAACATATCCAAAAGAAGTTTTATCTTACATAACCTACTATATCTTTATTACAACAAGTTCCAAATTAACTTAATATACAAAGCAAACAGAAAAGTAACTGTGGCGGTATCTATGCCCTGATCTACACATCACTTATATTCCACCGCCAGCTCCTCAGTACGATCATTCTGACCTCTTAGTAGAAATTCTTACAGCATGAAATAACTAGATAAGCTTGTGCTTAATAAGTCCATGTTGGAAAAATTGTATGCAGCGAAATTTAAAATTTTTTATACCAGAGTATTTTTTAGAACACAAATTTGACATGCTATATGCATAAATTAACCATATCTTACTAACGTTGTTTGCCAAAAAAGCTCCTGCAATCAATAAAGAGAATTAACATTCTAGAAGAGCTTCAACTAACTAGTCTTTTTTACTTTTCTCTGTCCACGATCGGTGTGTGTGTGGGCACACTTGTACAGCTCTTCCACCAGGCAACTCTCCTTCCAACCAATTGAGAAAACCGAAAGCTATAGTTCGTGATGTGTGAACAATAGCTCATAGGGAGTTTTAGAGTCTCACTCTTAATCTCTTAATTGATCTAAATAACTTATAAGTCTCACTACCTATTTATAGAGGTTAGGCCCAATGGTCAGTCCTTATCAGATAAGGCCTTAAAAATTCGAATCAGCATCAATATCTAATAAAATTCATGTGAAACATGTGATTAGAAATCATTTGATCGGTAGGCCAGGCTAGTAGATTGGTCTACCAACTTACTCCATTGGCAGGCTGAACTTTAAGATTGGCCTGCCAAACTTATGATAAATGATCCTTATGAATCTTTTATTTTCCACCCAAGATTTTTGGGATAGAGCCTCAATTTTAATTCAAATAACCTAAAAGAGAAGTTATCTGATTAAAACAGTCATATCTAGACAATCTCGAGGAAAATAAATATTCATGATAATTCAACAAGTTTATCTTGAATTAATTTTCACAAAATTAATTCAACCGATAAACAGACATGAATTATCTGATCCTAACGAATTTTTAGCCAATCTGATAATTTAACAAAAGCCATCAATTATTGAAAAAGCACGACGTATCATTGGAGGATTTATTATAAGCTAGGAAAGGGGATCTGATGGACCTATATAGTTCAAACTCTCGATAATTATGAAACCCAATATCCTAGATATACATTTCATAATTATCAACTGTAATGCTAGTCCACTAAAAGTTTAGAGTTGCACTCTCGAACTATATAGAATTACGAAGCTCGTATAGCTAAGTCTCCATGACATATCATAATGTATTGTATCCCCATAAGATTATCCATAATCGGATTAATGATAAATTCTGTCTTACCTTTCCGATTATTTTTATCTTACATTCTATTATCTCACCATTGAAAAACTTACCATCCAAAGACAGTATACCATTTAGTTACACCTATGTATCCAAATGGTTGAGCACTCCAGGTTTCTAATTACAAGATAACACATGTAAAAGAATATCAACTACTCTTGAAGAGGAGCTATGGATTCCATATCAATGAATAATAGGTCTAAGCTATCAAGAGTTATGCCTCTAACGTACCTTTTGGAAGTGTATGCCCTAAGGAGTAACAATATAATATGTTTTTTGGAGACATTTTTATCAATAAAGAATTTATTTATTATTTATATACCAAATTTTGTCCTCTTTACGTTTATATTTGTTGAATGTATGTTAAACAAACAAAAGTCTAAGACTGTCAGTCTAAACCTTTAAGAATTAGGCATATGATGGACAGATTATTCGAAAGATACGATTTTTAAGGTGAAAATCTAAATCATAAGATCCACAATTAAGGGAATAAAGTTAGGCACTTTATTCACGCAAAGATTATTATGTTGTTTATATCCCTATTGGGTGATGGTCTGTCTTGACCATAGGAGGAAGACTCGATGAATAGAAACATTAGCACATTGTCATAGGTGATGATGTGTTGGATCAGGATATAAAGTGAATTGATTTGGATTACTAATTCTATCTTGGCAAATCAATTCACTTTAGACAATCATTTGTGTTGTATCTTAATCCTAAGATGAATATTGGCCTTTTGTCTTAACTCATGTCTTTTGATGTACCAAAAGGAGACATCCACATTTTAATAGTAGTACGCATGCTGGTACGTTGGAGGCATGACTCTTGATGGCATAGACCTGTTGTAACGCCCCCTTTTACGGATGTCACAGATGTCATTATATTCATTCATTTAACCATTAATTGAAGTAAAACTATTATAAATTATAACATATATTTGAAATCATAGTTTGGAAAAGCATACCTAGGATCCGTACATACATTTTTTTTTTACAATTCACAAGAAATTATAAATTACTTAATTATAACAATTCGCTTTTCCATAAACATCCTGTAAATAGTTTGTTAATATCATTGAAAATTAAATTAACCTTTGAAGACAATAATAAAATTCTTTGAATACAGTTTGGCAAGCTGAACTTTAGATTTCGACAAACTGAACTCGACCGGCAGGCCGAAGGTCATCCATCGGCAGGCCGCCCGAGGCCTTGCAAAAATATTTAAATTCGAGAAGTTTGGCAGGCCGATACATGGCAACCAGTAGGCCGATTAAACTATGCAGTCCAACCAGTAATGGTCGGCAGGCCGAACTATTTTAAAAATAATTTGCTTTAAAAAAAGTTTTAAAGTTTCAAATGAGGAAGAAAATTTATAAAATAATAAAAGTCTATCAAATAAACATTCTCAAAATTATAAAACATATCCTTAAAAATTCAAAAAAAATAATGAACATACTCAGAATCGTAAATCATTGATTATTTCATTAAAATCTCTTTCTTTGGCGTTCTTCCATTTCCAATTCATCTTGCTTAGCTCACACGCCCATCTTGGTCCTCCTCCTAATCCATGGTTCTTTTACCTTTATCTGCAACATGATATAAACTTGAATAAGCTAATGCTTAGTAAGTACATTTATAAATCTCACAACTTAAAACATTTCATGAACATCATCATCATCATCATAATAGTGCTCTAGGCACATTTTCATAGGGAACATATCTTACTTTACATTGTCCATATTAAAACATTATTCATTTTATCTTAAGGGCCCAAGTGTTGCACCATAACATCATCATAGGCGCGCCGCCATGAGAGGAGAGTGGTAGCTAATCCCAAACCAAACATGACATAATAACTTATCATATCATAACATAACATATCATTGCGTGTGCAACACTTATTTAGGTGATACATATATATATACTTATACTTTCATGCTTTGAAAAATGTTATCATCAAAACATGCATAAACTTTCATACGTTAAAACTTCCATAATAATACTTCATGAAAAATCATCATAAAACCATCACAGATATCATCATGAACATAATTTCAAACCTTTATAAAACATATCATGTTGCAGGCGAGAATGTAATTACCTCAAAAAGCTTACTTAACCTTACTTTTGTAGGTGACGAAGCCGCGGTCTCGATGTGCTCACTTCATATTGTGTTCATGTCATAAATTCATAAAATAGCAATTAACATTTATTTTTAATGAATTAATTACCACAACATAGCATGCATAACATCATACATACATTCATCTCTTGAAACATGACAATTCATACTACATTTTTCATTAACCATAAAACATTGAAACAATACTTTCAAAACACTTATATTTCTAACCTTCATAAATTTAAAAATTAATAACTTTACATTCACACAAAATTTGCGTACCAAATTTGGCAAGGATAAAGATAACACATAAACCTATCACCATGATTTTTTTTAGTCATAAAAATTTCATTTAATAATTTAAATAAGTCATACATCTTACATACCAAAATCTGCCAACAACAATAACACAGTGAACAATCCTTATCTCAGGTCCATTTATCACATTTTCATACCATAGAAAAATCTAAAAAAAAAAATTAAGAGATATAATAGACACATAGAAATATAACATATCCAAAAATCATCTTTAAATAAATTTTATACAGCTCAAATCGTGCATTAGAAGGCAGAGACAAAAATAGCCATAAACAATTTAGACAGTGAATTACATGCAATAATTATTCCCAAACAATTAAAATAAATTTATTTAGACCTCAAAATTCATATAACATCGTATTAACATATAATACAGTGCCTCCACAATTTGTCATCACCATATAAAATCATATAATCATACACAAACATTACACAATAAAAGTTCAATAAATTTACTGTTTAAACAGTCTAAATACCTAGCATCCATAAAAACTCCATAACACATAAAATATTAATCAAATCATCACCAAACTTTCCAGTCCTTTACTTAACATATTTGTGAACATTTTATAAAAATTTCATGGGAAATATCAATCATTTACTCTATAAACAAAAACTACATTTTATGCAACATAAACAATCAGCAACACATTTCTATGAGGTGCAGAGCATGAACAATTAATATCTCAGCCTACATAACACGAAATGGCACAAAATTTGGCGTAACATCACATAACATATTCTTGAAAATCATATTAAAATTTCAGAGCAAACGAAAATTTGTAGGCAAAGATATAAGGGTCAGAACATAGAGACAATTCAACACTACAGTTTAGCATAAATCAACAGTGAGTGACAGAGAGAAGAAAATTCATAACTTTTTATAGAAAAATTGAAATAAAGTGAAACTTGGAGGAATATCACATAACACATGCATAAATAACATATTAAAAATTCAAAGCAAAACAAAATTCCTAGACAAAGATATTGCAGTCGGATTGAGGAGAGAAATACAATTCAGAAATACCGAAAAAAATAAGTTCTTACCTCGAAACAATTTCTCTTCAATCTTCTTTTGCATTCACCCAAAAATTCAATATTATACTCAAATAATACCAGGGAATTTGAGAGGGAGAAGAAGAAAGATGAACAAGATGAAGAGAGAAAGAATGAGAGAGAAAAGGAGAACATGAAAGAGAATGCGTGAGAGGGAGAGAGAAAGAAAAAAAAAGCGTTATAAAAATAAAAATTTTTTTACGTTAAAATGAAACTCCCACTCTTTAACATTAATCTAAATTTTCTGATTAAATTCAAGGCAAAAATAGTGGGGAAGTGGAGAGGATTGAGGGAAAAATTCAGAACTTCCAAGAATGGTTCAAGTTACCATATTTTGTCTTTGTAAAAACGGGAAACCTTATCAAATGCATGCAATCAATTCAAAGTCAAACATTAATTTTCCTAAAATGAGTAAATTATTTCATAAATGTGCCAATCAATTAAAAATTATTATCCAATCATCCAATCACAAATTTTGTGGAATTTCTGCTGATTGCTCGTCAGCTATCATTAGCCTGTCGATGTCCCACTTCGGCCTGTCGATCTCTGAAGTCCGGCCTTCTGATGATATACCATCGGCTTGCCATTCTGAGGGAATCATTTCGGCCTATCAATTTGCCCTAACATACCAAAAATCATCCAAAACATTAAATTATCATAAAATTATGATTAAACATATAACATTAATAACATGAACACTTGAGCACATCAATTCCACGTGAGCGTCACCTGTCATAGCACTTAAAATAAACTGGTTAGCACCATTATATTATATATCATACACATAACATAAATATAACACTTAACGTTGTTATTAACATGACATAATCTGTTACATGAAAATTTCACGGGTGTTACACATGTTATTCATAGACATGGAATCCATAGCTCATCTTTAGGAGTCGAGATATCCTCTTATATGTGTTATCCTGTAATTAAAAAACTAAAGCGCATAACCATTTTGATATATAGGTGTAACCGAATAGTATACCATCTTTGGATGGTAAGTTTTTTTATGGTGAGATAATGGAACGTAAGATAAAAATAATCAGGAAGTAAGACAAAATTTGTCCTTAAGCCGATTATGGATAATCCTATCGGGATATGATACATTATGATATGTCATGGAGACTTTGCTATACGGCTTTGTAATTCTATATAGTTTGAGAGTACAACTTTAAGCTTTTAATAGAGTAGCGTTGGAGTTGATAATTATGAACTGTATATATGGGATATTGGGTTTCATAATTATCAGGAGCTTGAACTATATAGGTCCATTTGATCCACTTTGCTAGCTCACAAAAATCTTGTAATGATACAACATGTTTTTCTAATATTATGACTTATGTAAGATTTATCAGATTGGTTGAAATTTGATAAAATTAGATAATTCATATTTGTTTATCAATTGAATTAATTTTGTGATAAAATTAATTTAAGATAAACTTGTTGAATTATCAGGAATATTTATTTTCCTAGACATTATCTAGATATGACTGTTTAAATCAAATAACTTTTCGATTGAGTTATTTGAATTAAAACTGAGGCTCTATTCTAAGAATCTTGGGTGGAAAATAAAGATTCACAGGGATCTTTTATCAGAGGTTTAGCAAGTTGATCTTTAAGTTTGGCCTGCCAATTGAGGAGGTATGGCAGGCCGATTTTCTAGTTTGGTCTGCCGACCGGGCTATAAAAAGATCTCACTTTTTCACACAAATTTTATTAGATATTGATCCTGATTTGATTTTGATTTAAATTTTTGAGGCCTTATCTGATAAGTACTAACTCCTAAGCCCAACCTCTATAAGAGGGGAGTGAGTCTCTTTATCATTAAGATCAGTTGAGAAATCTTGAGTGAGACTCTGTCAGTAAGACTCTGAAACTCCCTAGAGAGCTACCATTCACAAATCATGAATCATAGCTTTGGATATTTCTCTACTAGTTGGAAGGAGAGTCACCTGGTAGCTAAACGATGTGAGCCCACACTCACTCCGATCGTGGATAGAGAATAGCAAAGAAGACTTGTTGGTTGAGGCTCTTCTAGAATGTTACTTCTGTTTACAGATTGTGGGAGTTCTTCGACGTTTAAAGTTTAGTAAGTTCTGGTTAATTTATGCGTATAGCATGTCAAACTTGTGTTTTAAAAAATACTCTGATATAAAAAATTTTAAAATTCTACTGCATACTATATTTTTAACACTTGGTATCAGAGCCATGGTTTTTATGTAAATTTACAAGTTTTTTATCATACTATATATATAAATTATGTGATTTTGATCCCTCCTATGTTTGAATTTAATTTTTAGAGGGTTGGCACTCTAAGGTTTTTATATATTTTTATGTTGTCATAGATTATATGGTGAATATTTATCAATTAATTATGGTTGATTAAATTATTATTTAATTATTAATTAATTAATTAATTTATATCGGTTATGGTTCCTTGGAGTTTAAAATGTGTATCTACGTTTTTCACGTAATTAGATGGCGAACTATCATCTCTGTCCTGAAATTATTATTTAATTTTAAATTTGTAAGAATTTTGTAATTAAATAATCATTCGGAAAAGACAGACCTAAAAACGGATCTAGAAGATAGATGATGGCGTTCCTAGATATTTCCTAAGTCTCTAATTTTATGGTTTTGAATTGTTGAAAATAAAATTGATAAATTGCATCAAAAATTGTATTTTCTAGAAAGAGGTGATCTCTGCTCGATCGGCATGCCGAACATCTAGGTCTAGTAGGCCGATGGTCACAGTTCGATAGGCCAGACATGAGGTTCGACAGGCCGTTAGCAGGTCAAAAATCAGGGGGCTTTGACGGCAAGCCAAACTTCTTGTTCAGCAGGCCGATTTGTCATGAATCGGCAAGCCGATCTGTGAAGATTGGCAAACATGTGGGTCATGACAGTAGGCCGATTACCCAGATCGGCTTGCTAGTAGAGAGCTAGAATTTTTCCAAGAAAAGGTGAAGTTTTTTGTGCAGTTTTAATTTTATTGTTGGGACAATTTTGAGAAACTTTAAATTTGGATATGACCGAAAATTAGGAGTGTTCGATTCATATAGGATTGAAGACTTGAGGATGGGATTTACATGAAGAAAGATATAGTTTAAGGATTCAAGGATAAAGAATCAATAAAATGTTTTGATTATTCTCTTGTAATCTTAGTTTTCTATTCTCTAGGGTGGAACCATAATATTATGGTTATTTATTATTATTTTGCTTGTAGCTTTGCTTGATTGCTTTACTTGTCTGCATTATAATATAATTTATCGTGTATATTGATAACATGCCATATAGAATAGGGAATGCCACTCAATTAAAAATTGTTCATGTATGTTTTTTAAAAATAAAACCTTGATTTCAAAAGATTGAGTGGGAGAAGGTTTTCAAAGAGAGGACCTACGGCCTCCATCATTGGTCTATAGGTAGCACATAATGGTCCCGACCCCAAGGAAGGGATTTCATAATGTATCAGGTTGAATCTCTAAAAGGATAAGGTATTTTAGCATGGTTTATTGTTGATCACCCCAAGGTGACGATAATAAGCCATGGATAAAATATTAAAATGATGGTTATACACTCATGTTAATTTATTATTAACCTCCCCTAAGAGCTCTGTTAATAAAATTAATGGCCAAAGAAATGATTATTAATATATGTTGGATCTTATAGGTCCTACATGACATATATTGATCAGGAGGGGATCTGTGTTCCTAATTGAATTTGGCAAGTCTCCCTAAGGTGGCTTGATGAATTCTGAGTTGGCAATTATCGTTGCAAAGTTGTGATTTTTTTCAAGGTTTTGACACATAAACACCTTTTTATGCTATACATGATTGTGTTGTCTTACTAAATTATTATGCCATGTTTGCTTATGTTTGGAATTTGGTTCTTTATTGTAGATTAAAAATGTCTAAAAACGATCAATCTTTAATACTTGATAAAAACCAATTAATTGGTGAGAATTTTAAAGATTGGAAATGGAACTTGAATATCGTCCTATCCTTCGAGAAACTAATTTTTGTGCTAACCACACTGTGTCCTCCCAAACCTATTGGGGAATCCACTTATGAGCAAATCCAAGTGTATCATTATTGGAAAGTTGCTAACAATCAGGCCCGGTATTATGTTATGGCTAGTATGAACAACATACTGTAGGCTCAACATGAAGATTGTGAGACTACGAAGCAAATCTTGGATAATCTTGAAAACATGTTTGGAGGCCAAGCCATAACAAATTAGAAAAGGGCACTTTGGAAACTTTTGAACTGCAAGCAAAAACCGAGGACATCTGTAAAGAACCATATGATGTTGGTCATGGCTTACCTCATTGAGGTTTAAACCCATGGAGCCAATATCAATGCCAAGTCACGAATGACTATGGTTTTTCAGACTCTGTCAAAGGAGTTCATCCCGTTTAGAGCATATTTGAGCAATAAACGAGATGTGACCTTAACGAAGTTGATAAAACAGTTACAAAAGTTTAAAAATCTGATCAAGGAAACTCCTACTAGTGGAGAGGTTGACTTGGCAGTTGCATCTGGTTCCAATCCTAATCTAGGGAATGAAAGGAAACAAAAGGCTGAGGACAGAAAGGTTGGGCACATAAAGAAGAATTGCAAGGACTTCCCTACCCAAGAAGGTAAGTGTGATCTTCTGGTTTTAGAAACTTGTTTGGATGAGGAATTCAATGACACTTGGGTCATAGATTCTGGAGCAACTAATCATGTTTGTGTTTCTTTAGAGCGATTCTGGGAAACGAGAAGTTTACTTGGTGAAAACTTCATGTTTCGGATAGGCAATGGATCCTTGGTGTTGGCTAAAACAGTGGGAGATGTTCATCTTTATTTTGATAAATCTAGGAGTTTGGTTTTGCGAGATTGTTTTTATGTTCCAAAATTCAAAAGGTATTTGATATCTGTAGCTTGTTTATTTAAAGATTCCTATTTGGTTTCTTTTAATAATAAAGTGGTGATTCATAAAAACAAATCTTTTAACTGTAATGGATGGATGCATAACAATCTATATTTTATCAAATCTAAGATGGACTCACTACTGAACACTGAGGTAAATGATAATAACTCTAAAATACTTAAGACTTCCCACTCTAATGAGACTTATCTTTGACACTTGCGATTAGGTCATATTAGCCTAAATAGGATTCAAAGGTTGGTAAGGGATGGACCTTTAAGTCACTTAAAGGTGGAATCTATACCATAATGTGAATCTTGTTTGAAAGGCAAAATGACCAAAAGACCATTTGGGTCTAAGGGCAATAAGGCCAAAGGGGTTCTAGAACTTGTGCATAGTGATGCTTGCGAACCGATGAATATTCGGGCATGAGAAGGGTATGAGTACTTCGTTACTTTCATTGATGATTACTCAAGGTATGGGTATGTATACCTAATGCACCACAAAAGCGAAACTTTTGACAAGTTTAAGGAGTTTCGGGCTAAAGTGGAAAAGCAATTAGGTAGACCCATAAAGGTACTTCGATCTGATCAAGGTAGAGAATACCTTTCTGATGAGTTCTTAGGACACTTATTAGAGAATGGGATTCTATCCTAGTTGACTACATCGGGCACTCCACAGTAGAATGGCGTGGCTGAGAGAAGGAATAGAACTTTGTTGGACATGGTTAGGTCTATGATAAGTTATTCATTATTGCCTTTATCCTTTTGGGGACATGTACTACAAACTGCATGTTATCTTCTGAATAATGTGCCTTGAAAATCAGTTCCTAAAACTCCTCATGAGTTGTGGACAGGCAAAAAGACATCCTTAAACCATATTCGCATACAGGGATGTCCGGCTCATGTCCTGTTTAGGGATGTGAGTAAGTTGAAAGCACGTTCAAAATTTTGCGTGTTTGTAGGATATCCAAAAGGGACTAAAGGGGGTTATTTTTATAACCTAAAGGAAAATAAAGTCATGGTTTCAACTCATGCAACTTTTCCTAAGGAGCGTTACATAAATGACTTTAAGCCTTGAAGCAAAGTGATGCTTGAGGAGTTAAGGAGTGATCCAATCACTCTGGGGGTTCCGGTAGAAACTATCCCAACTAAACAACAACCTAAGAGGCTTCGGCATAGTAGGAGGATCGGTCGTCAACCCGAGAGGTATATGCTCAATAGGGAGGCCTTTTTGGCTGAACTGGATGAACATGATAGGGATCCTTACAATTATGTAGAGGCTATAGAGGATGTTGATTTGAAACTCTGGATAGAGGCCATGAACATAAAGATGAAGTCTATGGAGACTAATTGGGTCTAGGAGCTAATGGATCTTCTCAAAGGGGTAAAACCCACAGGGTGTAAGTGGATCTCCAAGTGGAAAAAAGGAGTGGATGGAAAGGTTGAAACCTTTAAGGCTAGACTGGTAGCTAAGGGTTATGCACAAAAAGAAGGAATCGATTATGAGGAAACCTTTTCGCTGGTAGCCATGCTTAAGTCCATCCAAATTCTTTTGTCCATAGCTGCCACTCTCGACTACAAGATTTGGCAAATGGATGTCAAGATAGCTTTTCTAAATGGCTATCATGATGAGTCCATTTGTATAGAACAACCAAACAGGTTCAAGGTCAGCAAGGTAAGGTTTGTAAACTGCTAAAGTTAATTTATAAACTTAAGTAGGCTTCCCATTCTTAGAACATAAGATTTGATCAAGTGATCAAGACTTATGGGTTCTCACAAAATGTGGATGAGCCATGTGTTTATAAACACATTAAGGATGGGAAGGTAGTTTTTCTACTACTTTATATAGATGACATTCTGCTAATTGGAAATGATGTTAAAGCATTGTCATCAATCAAATTATGGTTGACCAAGCAAATTGACATTAAGGACTTGGGTAAGGCTTATTTTCTTCTCGGTATCTAGATTTTTTGGGATAGGAAGAATAAAATGATAGCTTTGTCACCAGCCGGCAACATAGATAAAATTCTCAAGAGTTTTGCAATGTAGGATTCCAAGAAAGGTGGGCAGCCATCTAGGTCTAAAATTACTCTTTCTAAGAAAGACTATCCAATGCCTAAGGAGGAAAGAGAATACATAAAACAAGTGCCTTATGCTTCGGTAGTAGATAGTCTCATGTATGCCATGCTTTGCACACGACTAAATATTTGTTATGCGGTTGGAATTATAACTCGATTTCAAGCGGATCCAGGACTAAACTACTGGGTTGTGGTGAAGCATATTTTCAAGTACTTGAGAAGAACTTGAGGGTATATGCTTGTATATTTAGGTAAGGACTTAACTCCTCTAGGATATACTCACTCAGATTTTCAATCCTATCTGGATTCGAGGAGATCGACTTTGGGTTTTGTGTTTACTTTGGGCAGCAGTGCCATTACTTGGAGAAGTGTAAAGCAAGATTGCACTTCAGATTCATGATGGAGGCTAAGTATGTGGCAGCTAGTGATGCTTCGAAAGAAGTGGCGTGGCTCTACAAGTTCCTTAGGGATCTTGAGGTAGTTCTTGGTATGGATAAGGTGGTATCACTGTACTGTGATAACAATGCGGTGGTAGCTAATACTAACGAACCAAGATTTTACAAGAAGAGTAAGCATATCGATCGAAAGTATCATATGATAAAGGTAAGCATATCGATTAAAAGTATCATGTAATAAAGAACTTCGTCAAGGGCGGACGTCACGGTGAACAAAATTGCATGAGAGGATAATTTAACTAATCCATTCACAAAGACACTTACTGGAAGTGTCTTCGAGAGGCATGTAGAGGCTATAGGTATTTGAGATTTGTCATATTTACTCACTCAGTGCAAGTAGGAGATTGTTGGAAGTATATGCCCTAAGGAGTAAAAATGTAATATGTTTTTGGAGATATTTTTATCAATAAAGAATTTATTTATTATTCATATACCAAATCTTGTCCTCTTTACATTCATATTTGTTGAATGTATGTTAAGCAAACAAAAGTCTAAGACTATCGGTCTAAACCTTTAAGAATTAGGCATATGATAGACAGATTATGTGAAAGACATGATTCTTAAGGTAACAGTCTAAATCATAATATCCGCAATTGAGGGAATAAAGTTGGGTGCTTTATTCATGCAAAGATTGTTATGTTATATATATCCCTATTAGGAGATGGTTTGTCTTGACCATCGAAAGAGGACTCCACGAATAGAAACATTGGCACATTGTCATAGGTGATGATGTGTTGGATCGGAACATAAAGTTAATTGATTTGGATTAATAATTCTGTCTCAGAAAATCGATTCACTTTAGACAATTATTTGTATTGTATCTTAATCTTGAGATGAATAGTAGGCCTGTTATCTTGACTCATCTCTTTTGATATATCAAAGGGTGACATCCACATTTTAATAGTAGTACACATGCTACATTTTAAATAGGGAAAATTGAGCCTTACCAAAAAAAGTTGGTAACCCTAAGCTTCTAAGGGCCTTTTTGCAACTTTCCCTAAGCAAGATTCATAGGAGAGAATTCTTGTCAAATATCCCCTCCACGAACCATGAAAAACCCTAGGAAACTTAAGAAAAAGTTCAGATTTTTACCTTAAAAGTTGATGAAACTCTTGAACTTTAACTTTAATTTTTGGAACTTGGTTGGGACAATTTTGCAAAGATTTGAACTTGAAAAATTTTTAAAGAAAGCCACTTATGGCTGCCATGGGTGAAGGAAGAAGAAATGAAAAAAAAAAAAAAAGGCTTGTTTAAGCTTTTAACAAAGCTTATCTCATTTGGGTTAAAGTGGTGAGTCACCACTTAATGATAATTAGCCCTAATATGGCTCTTAGAGATTGGACCATATTAGGAGATGTGGTGATCCAATCAAATTCTTCATAATGTCCCTTTTTTTTTTTGCATAGTGTAATTTTTCTCCATATAGTAATTTTCTTATACTATTGAGGTGAAACTGATGAAAAACGTATTCTTAAACTATATAAAATATCCTACTTAATTTTTGGTTTACTTTTGATGCCCAAACACAGCCTTTCTTGCATCTGTCTTTTTACTTAAGCAATGTACTTACAATGCATCGTACCCTTTTTACACTGATTTAGGGTTTTATCATGCTTTTCTATCTTATTTGTGCTTTGATCATCCATTAATTTATCACAATACTATAATTAATTGTGATGTAAAATCCATTTTATGGATTTTTTTCACAAAGTTTCAAGTATTTAAGCTCACAAAATCTATATTTGGCAATATCCAACATCGCATCAAGTTTATAGTAAAATTTCCTGTCAATAGTGTTCATTATATATTATCATAATTTTTTACAAAAATACGATTTATGAGGGTAAATTTGTTAATTAAATTCAATTAAATATTATATTTTATTAATGAATTTCTCTTGGTCATTACAGTTTGTACCATCCAAAAGTGGTGATTTAGAGATTGAACTTCCATCCCTCATTAAATCTATGCCTACAGACACAAATCTAATCCTAAAATCTTACCAAACAAAGGTTAATCAATCACCCTAATACCAATTGAAATATTTGTTTTCAGCAATTTCGCAAATTTTAATCAAAGTCCAATTAACTAAAACTACCAAATGCATAAAGTAAATAAAGAACACAACAAATTAAGCATGGTTTAGTTGTAAAACCTACATGCATAAGGTCAGTCCAAATGTTGAACAACTTGCTAAGAAATTATTTGCAAGCACCAATTAGAATTAATTAATTTAAGACTCCTTCTTAGTGATTGACACATATGTTGTTATACTTCTTGTGGCATTATTCAGCGAGCACCACTCTTTTTTTTATCTTTGCTCCACGTGACTCCTATTAGCAGCAGAACGTTTTCTCACCAAGATTGAAGTATCTTCTCCCAAAGATAGCGAACGAATACTCATTGCCTTAATATGCATTTTCCCTCTGGAAGTTTCAGACTCAAACTTGGTTTATAGGCAATGAAAACTTTTCTGAAATTCAAATTGTCGTAGAATCTATTGCAACAGATTTAAAAATAATATCTCTAAGACACGCTTTTCACTCTGGTACTCATGAGATCCTTCTTTACATCTTATGTTCTTCATGTAAATTCACTAAATCACACGAAGTCTCTAGCCTGCTTATATAGGAGATAAATTCTATCCTTTTCTTCAATATTGAATCTTTATGCAATTCAAATTTGAATATTATGATAAGATAAACTCCTATTCAAATTTGGATTTAAAAATATATGTGAAAAAAATGCCAACTTATATAGGAGATAATTCCTATCTATATTCCAATTTTAAATCCTACTACAATTCAAGTCTTTGACTTAGATTGGGATTCGAATTTGACTATTAAAATTCTGTAGAAACCTCTAAAATATTTGTAGAATATTTTAAGATTAGAGTCTTCTAGAATTTGACCTTTTTCCTCATATTTCATGTATGTTTCCTTTTTTTTCTTTGGTTGATTACAAAGCCAATTATGCAAACTCAATAAAAAACCAACAAAAAGGTTAATCAATTTAACCTTTTTGTTCTTCAACATCCCAAAGTATCTTAAATGTCTTTAAAATTCTGAAATTTCTCTTCTTCCATAAAGTTATGCTCTTTGTTTTATATGATGTAAAGTGATAGAATGTGCTAATAACCTCCGACTTAATTAAGAATTGATAAATCCCAAGCGCCTTCGTTAGACATCATACAATTTCATGATTTTTTTTAATTTTATGAAAAGTTTAATGAAGAGTATTTGTTTACCATGTTATAAATATGTATTTTCACAACCCACGCCTAAGCCCTTATAGTTTTGATTTTGGGCTTCGCCCAAAAAGAGTCATGTCATTGAGAGGTTGTGTCATTACTTATAAACAATTATCTATGAACAATCTCAGGCAATGTGGGATTGCATAATTCACCCTCTTTTAGCTCTCTTCGCCTTAAAAGAATTATGATTGTTACATAGCTTATCCTTGATCTTTGTTTGTTTTCATGAAACTCCAACTTGTATACAATTTTTTCAACTTTTGATTGTTTTTTTCTTTAGTTTTATGAAATGATGGTAGTTTTTTTTTTTTTTTAATGATTTGGGTTATGCACGTATCATGAAATGTCTATAATCCATGTCGAGAGCTTTTTATGGATATTTTGATTTCTTCAAGTTAATGAATACTTAATTGTTTAGGTTGCTTCTCTTGATTTTCTCTTGAAGGTACTTTACAAAGTCAGGTTGATGAAAATCATAAGTTGGTAACATGTATACTTTAACTGGAAAATGAAACTTTTAGTTTGATTGTTGTAATTAATTGTAGAATTTAGATTTGTTGTCTTGGCTCTGTGATGGAAAATGAGGATCTAGAATAAAATATACTTGCATGATGGATTTTATTGAAGGCTCAATTTTGGATTGAATATGCTAAGAATTGGCGGAGAAATTTATGCATTATAGATGTTTGATCTATAAATGTTTTGGTTAAAACCCTCTGTCCCAAAATTTGAAAATTTAAGAATGGTTTGAGCTTGTTCTACCTGAACTATTAGTTTTGTTATGGAATGGACATCATATACTTCACGTAGGCTTTTAAATCATTCGTAACGAAATTTTGCAGTTCCTATTATGCATTTTTCAAGATTAGGTAGAATCGTGAGTTTTTCGATTGTGTGTTTGATTTAATCACCTTAGCCTTTAATATATGTTTTATCTTTATGTTTAACTTATAAGTTGTCTTAACTAGTTTAATTTGCACTATAAATGTAATTATAACCCTGCCTAATGTGATCTTGTAGGTGGTGTTAGGGGAAAAAAATTAGTTGGTATGGCAAAATTTTATAAATTTTAATGTAATCACCAAGATGCCAACTTATATTGATATAAACAATAAATTAAATCTAAATAAAACCATGACTCTTGAGCAAATGAAACAACACTTTTGAGAGAGCTTTCTAAGAAAATCATCTAAAGGCTCTGATCAAGTACTAGTCTTTTACCTTTTCTTTTCCACTCTCTCACCCTCGTTTCTCTCACATTCCTTTCTCTCTTTCTTCTGCTACTCCGACCTTGTGGCACCTTGAATTTAAATAAATCAATCTCATGCCTAATTTAAATTATTAGTGTGCCAACTTAATTTAATTGTCATTGCATTTATTTAATTAATATATGCATTAAAAAATCTATTCACATTTGAAAACATTGATTCTAAACCAATTCCACCTATCTACAAGTGACACACTATGTTACCACCTTATTACAAAATGCCACTACTCAGATCTTCACTTCCTTCATGTGGCATTTTCTCTAATTTCTTTCAAAATGATGAAGACCTAAATTCCCCAAGTCTGAACGAAGCCAAAGACACATGGCCCATTTCATCCACATCCTACATGTTCTCTTTTCTCAACCTTCTTCACAAGCACTTCCCACTCACCATACACTTTCTTTTTTCTCAATCTTACACATACAATCAAATGCTTTTGGTATAATCATCTCAAAAACCTACACTATTACAAGTCTTCAACTTCCAAAACTCATAGAGAGCACTCAGACACAACTCTCACACCCACTCCCTCTCACTCTCTTACTCCCACGTCTCTCTCCCTCATTCACTTTCCCTCTCAGATTTCAAGCTCCAAACACACAAAGAGAAAACAAATCACCCTCCTAGGTCTCATTTCTCCATCAAGACAAAGCTTAAAAATTGGACAAAGCTTAGCTTCAATCTCCTCAAAGTTTCAAGGTTAGTTTCTCAAGTCCAAAAGCTAATTTCTTTCCTCTTCCTCTACTCCGAATTTATTTAGCTATGAGATTGTATTTTATTTTTCTCATTTAAAAAACCTAGATATACAATTTAGATTAACATGTATATTTTATTTTGAGAAATTATTATGCATGTTGGACAATTTTGGGAGTATGGTGTTGAATGTAAAAAATTATGATTTAGATTGGATATAGGTAATTTGGGAATGTTTTACTCCGTATGCATGCTTAAAACCGTGTGTGCATGTTTTGAGTGTTGATAAATAGAAAATATGAGTTTGATGATTTTATTATGTCTTAGAGCATGGAAAATTAGCAAAAAATATTTAACTATGTTCCAAGATACTTGATCAAGTGTTTGAAATATTTTATTGCATTGAAAAGCGATTTGAATTAAGAAAGTTTGATTTCAAAAACAAATAATGATTTTTGGTCTTTTACGATACCCCATGTGAACAGTACCATGTGTGAACAGTCGTGTGTTTGTGAATAGTATCGGTCAAGGAATTGTGGCCTAAGTAATTGCCGATACGGTTTAAGCCCTTCGGGCCTCCCAACAAGTGGGTCCACTTTCTTGCCACTTTGAGACCTATAAACATTTCCAAACCTATCTTGAACGTGTTTTAAAAACCTTAAAACTCAACTACACTTGCATAATCATTTTGCACAAAAAGGCACACTAATAGTCAGTTTATACATAATATGGGATTGTAGTTTGATTTTATTCTTACTTGGTTATCCGCTGACTTTATTAGAAACTTCTTAAGGTCGAGACAATGTTAGGAGCTTACTTTTATTATGGATTAAAATTGTGAGACTTAGAGACTATACGTAGATAATATTGCCAAAGAGGTAAGATTTCTAATCCCTTCCTTGGTAAACATGTTTTGAATGATATCTTTGGCCATATTGCTAAACTTTATGAGATGAATATGTTCCAAATAAATTGTTTGTGAGATTTTATTTCTTATAACTAAATGTTTGGGAACGTATATATATGTAAATATTATGATATTTTAGAAAAAGAATATAAAAATATGATTTAAACTTGGAATAGAAATAATTCCAAGCATAATGGTTTCCAAACATCATTGAGAATGTGTAGAGGCCTTGATGATAGGTTTCTCTATTTTGCTTAATCCTCTCCAGGCGGTGCTAAGAACGGTGCCAAATGAACCGTGACTATTGTAGTTTTTGATGTTGAGATGAACCTCGTGTTGTTACATTTTCCACATTGTAGTTATTTCATTTTCCTTTAAGTCAAGGCATGTAATAATTAGACTTCTGGACTTTATTTTATATTCTAGACTTCCCTTTAACTTGTTAGACTGTAGTTTGATGTTTGTTGTATCGTGAATGTCATGTTTATGTTTATTTTTGTTGTAGGCTTGGATATGGGATTTCGATGAAAATCCTAAAACTAATGTCGAGGAAAAATTTTTAATTTCATGTGGATGTGATGTTATGTTCTCTTGATATATGTTTCGCTAATTAAATTAGATTATATGGTAAAACCTTTCAAAATTTAAAAATTATAAACTTTGGAATTCACTCAACTTACAAACAAAATATTGCTTTCTTTAGTAATACCTTAAGTTCTAATATTATATTTTATATCGATCTTGGTTTGAGAAAAATAAAAAAGATGTTATTGCAATATTTTAATAAACTAAATTATATAGTTTTATGACATTTAATTTTGATCTTTTCAAAATTCATTCCTTTAAACTTAATTTATTTTTTTAAACAAAGCATCCACGTCATACCTCGGTTTCTAGTCATGATAGACTTGCTCTCGTCGCTATCGAGATCATGATAAAGACAAAGACATTAGGTGACTAGTTCTAGAATCGCAACCTTAACATCCGTCATATTGCCATCTCTCATCATTATTGACAAAGTTGCCTAGAAGCCGTCACACCAGAGGAGAACTAGAACTTCGCAACACGGCAAGTGGGGTCAACAATCCCTACAATGACATGATTTCCATTGTTGTGCAATCTCTGTTGTTTGTTCCATGTCGTCGCGATCGAGATCCGCCCACTAGATCCACCATTGAAAGAGATAGAGGAGAGAGAGAAACAAGAGAGAGGAGAGTGAAAGAAACTGGAAGAGGGGAGAGATGTGAAGAGGGAGAGGAGGGAGGGAGATACGAGGACATAGGAGAAAGAGAGAGATTAGGAGGAGGAGAGAGAGAGGAAGGAGAAAAAAAGAGGAAAAATGTGTTGCTATTTTTGGTATTTTATTTATGTAAAATATTTATTTTATACTAAATTTGAAATATACTAAATATTTCTTTATACCTGCTATTAATTTTAATTGGCACTTCAAACTTTGACATTTTTCTCTTTCTTTCTTAATTATTAGAGAATAATAATTAATTGTTCTCCCTTTTTGGCGTACTCAAAGCACTCTAAAGAAAAAAAAATAAATGAGGAATCAAGAACCTTGATTTTATATATATATATATATATAATAAAAGAGATATTTTGCACATTTTACTCCTTTAAATTTCTAGGTTTCAGGAACATACCTACGTAAATTTCTGATTTTTGGTAATTCACCCTCCTAACTCGAACAATTGTTGTACAATTCATCTCATTGATGATTGTGTTAAATTAGTGTTTGGAAAGCATTTATCTTATCCTATATCGCATAAATCTCTCCATTCTTGAACTCTCAGTGCCTTCAAATTCGACAAAACTTTAGAGCGAAATTTGTAAAATGGACGACAATGCGACAATTTAACAAGTTTGAGTGGTGATTACTAAAATTGGAAGTTCAGAAGTCGTCTAAATACGAAACTTTTAAGGGGCAAAAAGCCAAAACAAAATAATAAATTTAAAATTCCTTAACGTTAGGAGAGGGTTGTTCTCTTACAAGTAAAACTGGTCTCATGGATCATGGAACAACATTGCTTCAATCAATTCTTAAGAAAACAAAAAACATAAAAGCAAAACAAAAGACTAATTGGAAAAGAAGCTGTCTTTCATCTCTTTCATTCAAATTGCATCGAGTCAAAACAGATACAGATCAACCAAATATAAATCAAATTACACTAAAAGCTTTACAAATTTGACTAAATATGATACACAAAATCTCACAAAGATTACATTTGATGCAAACAATCTGTCATTGCTGCCGATCAGCATTTTCAACAACAGTCTCATCACTTTCACATTTTTCCTTCTCGTCAAGACGCAGCCGTTTGTTGCTTTCCTTTGGCTCGCAATCTCCACCGCTTTCTTCTGCTTTCAACTCCAGGGCTAGAGACGACAATGAAGAGTCGGATTGAGACTTTGCTAGCTGCAGTGACGACTCAATGGCCGATGGCAAAGGTTGTTGTTCCAAGTCTTGGCAGCTGGGACTCGTCACCAACGAAAGGGCTTGGGAAGAAGCTAAGGCACTTCCAGCTTTCTGTTGTTCCTCTAGGATCTTTTGCAAGTACCTTGCATGCTCCTCTATTCGCAGTTGAAGCGCCCGTTGGACCTGTGTCAAAGAATTTGTTACCACATTTCAGGGATTGCATAACTTTCATGCCATTATAATTTCCTTTCTTGGTCCATTTGCATTGATGTAGAAATGCCCGTTTTCTAATAAACCACAAATTTCATTATTTACAAATCAAGCAACTCATCAATCAAATTATCCTACAAAACCAGATATGAAACTAAAGCCAAGTAGAAAAATAAAGAAGGCGTCATTATATGCTTGGTCAAAATAAAAAGCATATGTACCTCAAGCTGTTCATGCAATTGTTTCTGAACTTCCATTTGCATTCTAAGAGCTTCAGTGATTTGGATGCTCCTGCAACAAGAGATGCAAGGAAATGTGTCTATATAAAACATAAAAGAAAGAGTTTGGGACAATTTTCTTTTGCTTTGATATTTTTGGATTAGAAGGCTTCGTTTTAGCCTTTCGGACCTTATCTTCCCCTTATTTTTTTGTGCACTTATTGTGCTTTTTTTTTTTTTTCCCCACATTATTATCTCAACATAATTGTTTCTTTCTTATAGAAGAATAACGAAAAGAGAGATTTAAAAATACAAAAATACTGACCCTTTTCTACGTCCATCAATTTCATTGCTAATTGAAATCGGTTTCTTCTCCTCAGGGCTAGAAGGCTTCTTCTCTGCAGAGTGGCAAAACAGAGCAAAAGTGATAATTTATAGAGAATTATGCATTTATTACCAAAAACAAATTTTACTTGCTCCAGTTCTTGGGTTGTTGACCAATAAATTGCCATATTTGTAAATACTGAGGTTGAGTATTGGTAAATGGTAAGGAAGTTGATACAGATATTCATTTAAGAAACAAAAAAAAAAAAAGCAAAAAAAGCTTGATATTATAAAATGATGAATCCGACAGATGATGTAAGAATTACCATAAGAGTAAGATATTATCATCATTCATTTCTTACCTTCCTTTTTCTCTGGCATATACTTGGCAAGTCGGTATTTCTAGGACCAAAAAAAAGGAGGACATGAAAATAAAGAAAAAAGCGTCAAAAGATTAGATACTAACTCAAAAGCCACACTCAAATCTCTTAGCAATTATATAAAAATACCTGCAAGTGGCTTTTCACATGATAAATGGTCAGACCCTCAACGTTCATAAGCTTTAGCACGCCCTTTGGAGTGGCCTCTACATTTAATAGATCGGTAATAAATAAGGCAGTTGTACAAATTGAAAAAGGAAAAAACAAATAATGATACTTAAATTTGAACACTTTATAAACATAACACTTTGCCCATAAAAATAAAAATATAACATCTGATCTTAAGGAATTAAATTTAGTCCTCCTGATATAAGAGACTAGCTAGACTCAGTTTATGACCAAATTGAAGTAGTTACTTACTTTCAGCCCCATCAAGCTTGTGGACAGCCTCTACGAATCGCTCATGGAGCTCGGGCGTCCAACGCATTCGTGCTTTATGTGCAGCGGCAGGCCCTGGAGACGATTGGTTTGAAAGAGCATCGATCGGCGGTGGTGCTGCGGAGCGATAATTCTGATTGCACATCAATTCTGCGGAACGTTTTAACGAAGCCTGAGGTGTTTCATATATTTCCTAATGAGCAAAAGAAAAGAAAAATTGAATGCAGATTTTGCTGCATAAACACAAACAGTAATGAAAACAAACAAAATATCCCCAAAGTGAAAATCATGTCTAATTCATCAGTTTCATATAGAAATAGTCTTTTAGAGGACATCTTCATACCCTAAGACAATTTCAAAAAAAAGTTTTGTCTCCCAGAAGAAAAAGGATGACAATGACAAATTCAATGAATGATAGAAAAATGCACTTACATCAACTCCGGGAATTTCTCCATGGTCAGTGATGGCTATATCAAGTTCATCTGATAAGTACTGAAGCTCGAGCTGCTCGGTGAGTGCTAAGCTGTCACTTGCACAAGTCAAACCATGAAAGCTGTTGTGAGAAGAATCCCCCGGTAAGCTAAGAAAGTCCTTCAGGAGAGCCTCTGATTGGTCGTCGTCGTATTGGTTACTGCCTAAATCCCCACTAAAAAGCAGTGGAGATTTGGCAGAATCAACTGCGGAACTAGACTGGTGGCATGTTGGAGGTGGAAGGAACGGCAAATTTCCAAGCTGCCGATTGGTTTCCGAGCTTGACGAAGATGACTGGTATAAACTGGTACAGAACACAGAAGAGCGCGAGAATGCATTCTTAGAGTGATGAGCTCCCATGAAAGCAGGAGAACCAAGAGACTCCGCCCGTATGAAAGGCGAGGGGTGCAGAGATGAACATGCTCCCACCAGACAACTATTCCCTTCTGATCCAATGCTCAAAAAGTCATGCACTGGAGTACAATACGGCTGAGGAGCTACCTTTGAAGGCTCGCCTTGTGTTGCAGATACCATACCATGGTGGTTCACTGTGGTTGGTGGAAATCCAACCATA
>CAMOHE010044952.1:0-70447 GCA_946598075.1 Artocarpus hirsutus
ACTGTTCTTGCCCAAAATGATGTTGGAGGTCTTGAAGTAAAGCGCAAAACTGATGGAGAGTGGATTCTTGTCAAACCTACATCAAATGCTTTTATCATCAATGTTGGTGACATAATTCAGGTACTATATTACAAGTTTTTGCTCAAATTCGGTTCAAATAAACTGACAGTTTGTTATATACAACTAACATAGATAACCGTTAGATACTTGGTCAAAGTTGATTTTGTATAGCTGAAAGTTAGTTATGTAACTAAAGTTAGTTTGTAAAGCTATATTATGGCTTGACATCTAACTAACTTTGTGATAAAAATTCTCATTATAAGTAATAAAGAGCATGAGTCTGTTAACAGTCATCATTTCACTCGTTATTCGATCTTCATTTTGTGATTATTTCATTGGGGCTATAATAACTGATATTTATGATTAGGTTTGGAGCAATGAAAGATATGAGAGTGTGGAGCACAGGGCGGTGGTTAACTCTGAAAGAGAACGGCTTTCCATTGCATTTTTCCTCAGCCCAGCATACTCCACAATGATCAAGCCCTTGGAGGAGCTGACAGATGAGCAGAATCCTCCAAAATATAGACCATTTAACTGGGGCAAATTCGTCACCACTAGGAAGGGCAATAAATTTATGAAACTCGAGGTTGAAAACATCCAAATTCATGATTTCAGGGTGTCTGAGTAAGTCAAGAAGAGAATATTTTCAGCTTCCTACCGAACAATGCTCATCTTATCTATATATATTGGTGTCTATTAATACCATGTTATACTATGAGTAGCAGACTTTGGAAATATGCTGTTATCTTGTTCAAGATTTGTTGTCCGAGTGTTCACTGTCATAGACTTAAAATAATCATCTCCTCCATGCAAAATTCGTCATGTAAATGAGATTTATATAATAATGATGATGATGATGGGAAATGGCAGATTTATCTTATAACAAATTTGACTATCTCTACGTACAGAATCAATCATCCTCGCCAACGAAAGACTGTTAGAATTATTTTTTGTGAACTAACAAAATTACCTAAACTCACAAATTAGTGTCAAGAGTCTTGTATAAAGCATGTTATTGCCAACTGATATTTTAAAACATATTGGTCATTTATAGTATTGTTAGGGCCATAATGGAATGGACTATTTACTTTACTACATGTGGTCTATGGGCTAACCTTAGTCAAAGTGTTTCAGTTAGCCTTTTGGATTGAAATTGAATAGAAGTAATTAGGGAGCATGCCATGCTTTTTGAGTGTGTATTGAATTTTGTCACGAGATATAAAATTTTCATATATTTTGCCATAGAGTTAAAAATAGATTGTAAGGACTAAAATACCCTCAAAATAGTTGGGGTCCTCCCACTCACTCTTTCCCTCCCTCTCATCTATCTACCCTAGCTGCTAGCCTCCTCCCCTTGTCCTTTGATTCTCTCTCTCGTTCTCATCTATTTTCGTCTTTAAGTATTCAAGACGCTTTCTTGTCGCTTGTTACGGTGCTGCTCTAGACATTGCCAACCGTCGATGGTCAGGCTCCTAAGGGGTGAGCTAGTTTAGCACCTCGCCTCATATGCTAGACGTCGTGAACAACTTGAGGTCAAGGAAATCGATGTCGTGAAGGATGGTTCTTGAGCATGGGGGCCTTGAAGTTGCACGGTGAGATGTTGAGGGACATCTTAGTATAGTAGTAACTGAGGGAGATCTCAATGCTTATGGCGTTGACATTGAGGCTGTTCTTGACCAGCTTGAGAAGAGAGGTCGTGAAACAGTCCGATTTGTAACTAGCAATCATGGTGTCCTAGTGGTGTTGAGAATTTAGTTCTTGTCAGATTCACCAGATTCTCTTATGCAGATAGATCAACAACCCACCAATCAATTTTTTATCTTTTTTATTTTAATGAGTTCTTGCGATTGTGTATTTTTTTTTGGTGATTTTGGTGGATTTTTAGGATTTTTCATGTATAATATAAAAAAAATGTCATCACTATAGGTAATGGAAGTTTTCAGTAGTTATTAACGAATATTGTGGTAATTACCTGCTAGTAACTGGTATCACGACGGTTACCAAATGGATACCAACTTGTAACTCAATGAATTTTGGATAGACATCGGCCATTATCATGATACATAGTGAGCAATATTTTGAGGGTATATTTAGAATTCTAAATACAGTGTGATGACATAGTTGTGGCATTCTAAATAAATATTTTTTCTTATGGCATAAATCAATCCAAGCATTAAGTTTGTGGTATTTCTATAAAGAATGTGACTGAATAACTCTCTACTTTTGTTGAGTTTGACCAAATAGGCTTAGGGCATATCTTTTTGCGTCCTATAAATACATTATGTTCTGACTGTGATGATATCTGATGCATAGTTTAGTGCCTGACAAAAGGAAAGATAAGGTTAAATTCATCACTCTCATTGCTCCATAGTTGTTTTCATATTGTTATTTGTCTTGCAGCTATGATTCTTATCTAGACAGTTTGTGCTATCATAATAGTAAATTCAAACGCCAATATAGTTATGAATTTCGTATTATATTACTCATGCTACAATTAGAAAATAGAACAATGGTTTTGTGCGAATCTCATGTTGTTGATATGAATCTTTGTTGGTACGACCTGTTTTGCCATAAGGCACAAGCTAACCCATATTCTTTGACATGGCCAAAAAACTTGATGTAAAAAATTTCACAAATGCACGAATCATAACAAGTAATAAAGTGATGAAAAAGTATCGTTTCATGAGAATTGTGTTTAATTAGTTAAGTACCGAAATTGATTAATTTTAAAATTATTTAAACAATAAAAAATAAAATAGAAAAATAATAAAAGAAAACACTCAAATAAATAAAAGACTAGGGTATTCGATTTTACCGAAACTAATCTAATTTAATTTATTATTCTTACTGACATCGCTTATTAATCACGTATTAGAATAAGAAACCCTAGATTATTTAATATTCCTTTTAGCAATGATATTAAAAATATCTCTACTGTGTAAACCCACTATCTATTAACCTCTCACGGACCGTTACAGTTAAACTTATCTTTCTTATCTTTTTATCTTGTTAAAGTATGAAAAATAATACTCTGAAATGATATTCGTAATTTGTCAGAAATGATTTTTTTTTAACTTTGATAAATTTTAGGAATTTTTTTTTCTTAGCAAAAATAATTTTAATAATTGATATGAGTCTAAAATCCACATAGTGAAATAAATAAGAGTTCCAAAATAATCCCCCAATCAAAATCACCATCAAACAAAGTCTTGAAATTTATTTAGAATAAATATATTTTCATTCCAAGATCGTTCTTCCTATTTTCCTATCGCACAACGTCCCGCATCCGCCCCGAACTTCTCCATTCTTACATTTTTCCTTTTCCTTTATCTGTAATATGAATTAACTTATATAAACAAAGCTTGTAAGTACACTCTCACCTGCAACATGAATAAAAAAAATGTTGATGAGAAATATGTGATTTTGATGTTGATGATGATGTTATAATGTTTTAATATTTCTCTTATGATGACGTTTTGATGAAAAATATGTGTATAGAAATGTGTGTATATATATATATATAAATATATTTTATGTTTTAAATTGGCATTGTACAACCTTGATGTTAATGGTGATCGATGAGCGGTCTTCTGTCCGGTGAGTAGACTTTTTGTCATGGTTGGTTTAGGATTAGCTACCTCACTCTTTCTATGACCAGCGTGCTATGATGGTACAATGTCGGGCCCCACTATACGATGGTTTTTAAATGTTAAAATGTTTTCAAGGATGTTTATATTTATGATGATGTTTGTTATATGACCAAAAAAAAAAAAAAACAAGAAAAAATTATTTTGTGAGATACAAGTGTCTTACTAAGCTTTGCTTATATAAGTTAATTCATGTTGCATATAAGGGAAAAGGAAAGATGTAAGAATGGAGAAGTTCGGGGTAGATGCGGGACGTTGTGCGATAGGAAAATGAGAAGAACGATCTTGGAATGAAAATATATTTATTTTAAATAAATTTCAAGACTTTGTTTGATGGTGATTTTGATTGGAGGATTATTTTGGAACTCTTATTTATTTCGCTATATGTATTTTAGACTCATATCAATTATTAAAATTATTTTTGTTAAGAAAAAAAAATTTCCTAAAATTTATCAAAGTTAAAAAAAAATCATTTCTAATAAATTACGAATATCATTTCAGAGTATTATTTTCCACACTTTATCAAGATGGAAAGATAAAAAAGATAAGTTTAACTGTAACGATCCGTGAGGAGTCGTAACACTATCACTCGATGTGAACTCTGCCATCTTCTAGTAAGGACAATTTATTCCATGATAGTTCATGACGGTTAGAAATCCATCGTTAAATCATTCGTTGTGGTACTTTCTAGGCTTTTCACAACAGTTTTTAACCGTCATCGTTAGCCTGCCAAGGGGAGATTGGGATAGGTTTGGCAGAATGTGTCACAAAGGTTTTTGTGAAAAACCACTGTGAAATGTGATGAGTGCAAGATGGTTTTATAGAAAAACTGTCATGTTATGTTGGTCATATTTTATCTTACACGACTGTTTTTCTAGAAAATCATTGTAAGGTGTTGATTTCACGACGGTTTTACACAAAAACATTTCAATCTAAAGTTTCCATGACGGTTTTTAGTAAAACCATCATAGAAACATTACTTTTCATAATAGTTTTTTGAAAAATCATTGTGTAACATTTTCATTTCTATGATAGTTTTTACAAAAAGCCATCGTAATAAAGGTCTCCCAAAACACCTAAATTTGGTGCCTAAACGAATGCTCCACGATGGTAAAAAATTATCGTAAAAACTCAATTTGTTACCATGATGGAGGTTTTCATGATGGTTTTTAAACCATCATGAAAGTTTTCCATGACTGTTTAAAACTGTTGTGGAAGGCCGAGTTTGCAATACTGAAAGGGTCAGGTTCAACAAAGCATCCAACTAGGAGTCTGATGACGCATTTGTACATAGGTCTGATCAGGTCTGAGTAAGAGTTTCACCAACTCCACAGGCATAACTAGGAGTCTGATGATGCATTTGACCATAGATCAGACTAGGTCCACAAGGTCTGACAAAGAGTCCGACTAGATCCAAAAGGTCCAATGAAGAGATCGATTGGGTCCATTACCTCTGACTAGGAGTCTAACGATGCCTCTTACCATAAGTTTGACTAGGTCCACCAAGTCCGATGAAGAGTCTGACTAGGTCCACGAAGGCTACCACTGATAGAGAAGATTAGGTCTTGACTATGGCCAACCAAGTCTAGGATGAAGAGTCTAAAAAGGCTATGGCTAACCAAGAGACCTTAGGTCGGACGAAGAGTCTGAACAAGTCTAAGAAGACTACGGCCAACTAGAGAATAACAAGTTTTGGCTATAGTTAACTAGGTCCTAGGTCCACAACAAAAGTCTAAAAAGGCTAGGGCTAAATGAGACCTAAAGTTTGACAAAGGGTTCAAGCAGGTCTAAGAAGGCTATGGCTGACTAAAGAAGACCAGATCCTAGTTACAGCCAACTAGGTCCAGGATGAAGAGGCCAAAAAGGCTACAGCCAAATAAGACCTTAAGTTTGACAAAGAGTCCAAATAGGTCCAAGAAGTCTATGGCCTACTAAAAAAGACCAGGTCCTGGCTATGGCTAACCAAGTCCAAGACAAAGAGTCTAAAAAGGCTAGCTAATCAAGAGACTTTAGGTCTGATGAAGAGTTTGATCAGGTCCAAAAGGGCTATGGTTGACTAAAGAGGACTAGGTTCTAGCAACTAAGAGTCCAAAAAGGCTACAGCCAAACAAGAAGGTTTGACGAATGGTCAAGCCTAGTCCTAGAAGCCTGCGCCAATTAGAGAAGACTACGTTCCTGTTACAGCTAACCACGTCCAGAACGAAAAGTCCAAAAAGGATGTGGCCAATCAAGAGACCTTAGATTCGATGAAGAGTTTGACTAGGTCCAAGAAGGCTACTACCGACGAGAGAAGACTAGGTTCCAAATGGCCAACCAAGTTTAGATCAAAAAGTCCAAAAAAGCTTTAGCCAAATGAGACATTAGGTCCGACAAAGAGTTCGGCCAAGTTTAAGAAGGCTATGGCCGACTAGAGAAGACCAGGATTAGGCTACGGCCAATCAAGGAAGACCAAGATCCAGCTACAACTAACCAGGTCTAACATAAAGAGTCCAAAAGGCTACGGCTAAAAAAGAGACATCAGGTCCCAAGAAGAGTTCAACCAAGTTTGAGAAGGCTACGACTGACCATAGAAGAATGGTGTCAGTTATGGCCAACCATGCCCAAGACCAACTGTTTTGAAAGACCCATAAAAAGCATATGTTCTGACCACATCAAGACTTTGGTGTTAGTGAGCCCTATCACCGAAGTCTTTGAGGGGCCACTGTTATGAAGGTATTTTGTATGAAAGAAAGACCATTTGAAATCTATACCCCTTTAAACTAAGCGTCCAACCAAGTAGGTTGAGAAGGTTAGCTAGGGGACTGATCAGAAAAGGCCACTGAATAGGCCAAAAAGCCCAATTTGAAAAGGTCTAGAAATTCAATCAAAAAAGGTAGGACTAGAAGACAAAAGAAGTCCATCAGGTCCAACTGAGGTGTGACCAGGATTCGACGAGGATCTATTCGACTATGATCTGTTTGACAAGGATCCATCCAAACAACATCTGTCTAACCACGACAAAGCAATCATGGAAAACAATTTTGCAGTATCGACACGGTGGTCGGACCCTGACCAGATCACATTGTAGTAGATCATACCCAAAGACCATTACGTGGCACCATTTTAGCACTCCATTAGACAATCCTCATTATCAGGAGATCGTGACATCTGTCATTGGCCACCTAGCCTTTATACAATATAGTACACCTAGGTCACGGGCGAAACCCGGTCCATACCTAGATTCAAGCTAAACTCTGTATACATGAGCATCACCTCCACCGTATAGATACGGGCATTCTTTCCTTGCTATTCTGCCTCTCCCCTTGCTTTTCCTAGTCATAGCATTGACTTGAGTGTCAGAGTGCCCTTGGCAGACACCATACCAGTGTCCCCTTACTCCGAGGCTATCTCTTCTCTTGTTGATCTGACCAGATCAACGGAGCTTGACAAAACAAGGAATTCGGTCACCGTGTGCCCCCACGCAGTGTTGTACTGGTTCTAAGCATCAACACCCTCCATGTAGGAAGGTCCTCCATGAAAGAGCCCTGACATTCTTCTATTATTATTATCATTATTATTATTCATTAAACATTGTTGTAAGTTTTCTAACAATTGGTATAAAGCCCTACGTGATTTTGTCTATCATAATTGTAATTTTTCCAACACTTTTTCTTAGTTAAGGAACGCGATTTTGTCTGTGAAGATTATAGAAGCTTCAAGAAAAAGGTTTTTTGTTTTTTTTTTAATTATTTCTTCTTTGAATTAATTTCTTATACATCAATTATTGTAACTCCAATTTAATCGTCTTTCTCTTTACTTCATTTCCCATCACTTATAATATACATTGTAACTTTTATCTTGACTAAAATTTCTTCACGTTATTGGTTTAATAGGAACAACTAATTCCGTATAATCGGTTGTCGAAGTCACCACTTCAGGAACAATCTTAACACATTTCAAGGATTGATTTGGAGAAGAGTTGCCAATTAAGATTAGTGGAGTTATAGTTATTTTGAATCATTTGCCAAAAAAAAAAAAAAAAAGAGAGAAAAATTTACCAATTTATTATTTCTCAAATAAAATTTTCGTGTCTGCTTCTCAATAACTACGATGTGGTTATCAATTTACTATTCTTGAATTACATATTTTGGTTATTCGATTTACTGTTTCATTTGCTTTATATATCTTGTCATCTATTAACGGATTAACCACATATTTTAATTGATCCTTCACTAATTAATTCAATTAAAATTATATTTATACCATTCTTAGAACTAAATATTATTATTGTGCCTGATAGGTAGGCCCGAGAAACTGCAATGCTTAGCCTGACTTCCAATTGCTCGTTCACACCTGTTCAAAACCTTACCACCTTAGTGTTAACTTGCAAAGTCTAATTTAATGCCTTGAAGAATATTGCCCTATGCACATGATTATAAGGTACGATCTTTCCGGTAAGGTAGCCATAGAGATTGCGAAGGGGCAAGAAACCCCAACACCCCCCACCTAGTCCACCCTCGGAACAAATTTAGTAAGGATAGTTTAGAGATTTTACACTAATAAAATTCGGTTGCCCTAGTTTTCCTATATACAAAGGAGGCAACGATGTTGAGTTATTACATAGGGTAGATAAAAGCATAAAGTTGAGAATGTTGTACGATTTTTCTCTTGTAAACTTCTTTTTTATCATAATGATTTTTAAGTGGCAGATGAAAGTGAGTATAGCTTTTATATTGAGGGTGAACCACTATTAATTTTGGGTGTTTTTGCTTTTTCTAATAGAAAGAGTAAGACTAGTAATACCTATTACAAGATGATGATACGATATTAACACAAGATGACTTTTTATTATTATTTTTTTTTGCAAATTAGTGTGGGAAAAATAAGCCTTTTTTTTTTGTATCCTCTCTAATCCGAATTTTTCTCTCTTTTAGAACAAAAGTTGATATGTTTTTTCCTTTTGTTTTTTTAAAATTTCCTTGAGAGACTCTTTCCCCTTTGTTTTTGAATGAAATTAAGAAGTCCTAAGTTCTGTGTTAGAGATCGTATGGTTTTCTCTCAATTTCGAAGTCAGGTCCGTTTACATGTTTCAATACTTCATATTTTTCTTTCAAATTGGTGTTATCTAATCAATGTTGACATTGAGCTGGTAAAATTCTAATCTTTCAGTTCTTGGGCTTGAGTTCAATATTTTTTGATGACTATTATCGTTTATTTTTTGTTCTTTTCTTTTGTTCTACTTAAGGTTTTGAAGCTTATTTGATCAAAAATTTTGGTAGAGTATGATATGGAGGTTTAGTTGACGTTGGAATGCTTTATAAGTTATTGAGTGTAGATGTTGAATTGATAATTCTAAAGTGTAGAGGATTATGAAAAAATGGCTACCATGTTTAAGGTTCGTTATAAGGATTGATTAATGTAGCCCTTTTCTTTTGGATGCATTTTACATGATTCTTCAATTGGGTTCACTAGTAGATTGATTGAAACAATGAGAAAGGATTGTCACTAATTCTTTATAATATGACCTTAATCTTAGAGCAGGAATTCCAACTAAGTCTTTGATAAATGTACTCTTTCACACCATTTAACAAGAGGATTCTATTAGCTTTTTAGGTAGTTGTTATGCTATCTTGAGCCCATGATGAGAAAGTAATTCAAACGGATTATGCCAAACTGAATCTGTCATTAGGTTGCATAGTTGGCTTCCACAACTTAGGTTAAGTTCAAGCCCGACGCTCAAGTTAGGTGCTACTAGATTTTGATGCAAGGAAAATGTTAGTTAAGTTTAATGCTTCCGTGATAGTTCTCTTTATAGTCATAGTGTCTTGGCTTTGGAGGTTTTCAAGTTTTAATTTGTTAGTGGGTTTCTTGCAGTGTTGTTTTATGTATAAATGAATACTATTCCTCTTCTAGCCATATTTAGGACAAATATAGAGGCGCAATCAACATTTGGTGATATGTCTTTTGAGTTGGAATACAAACCATAGGTTCTTGGAACTCTGAACGTAGTTGCCTTGGGAAAAAGGAGGAAACTGCACTTCCTTATTTTGATTCTGATCTAACTGATTAGAGAACCATAAAATATGCCTTGTAAGCTTTACTTTCTTATTAGTTGCAACTGGGTTTGCTAAAAGCATGCTATTTGGCTTGAGATCTTAATGATTGATATTGAATATTCACATTCCTTTCCTATTCTTCTCTTATCTTAATGATTGATATTGAATATTCACATTCCTTTCCTATTCTTCTCTTTCTTCTCTCTATAGTCTTTATTCTTCTTCTTTCTATAATTCCCGTTCTCTTTCTCTCTTTTCTCTGGGTCCTACATCGTCAAGTAAATAAAATATCCCACCTGAAGAGTGAAATTTTCATTTTACACTTAATCGTTGCATAATTTTGTCTTGTAAAAAAACGATTCAAAAATTCAAGAGGCATTTTTATATATCAATATAATGATGGGAAATTTGCAGCTCTATCCTCTCGGCACTTCCTAAATTAGGCTCAAAACCACTTGTATATACGAAATGGAGCGTGATTCCTTCAAACATTAGCATCCTTTGAGATCATTATTTTAATAAAAGCGTCTGCATATTTTAACATCTTTATTAGGAGCATCTCCAACATAGTGCCAAACTAGTATGCAGATAATAAATTTTAAAAAATTGCTTCTTTTTTTTTTTTTTGTGTTAAACTCATGACTATGTTAGAGTGTATTTGACAATGATGTTTCAACTTATTAGTTTCAATTGTTACAGTATACGTTTTTACATGTTACAGTATAAAATAAAATATGTAACAATATAAAGTTTTCATATACTAGCTTCTAATTACATTTCGAAACATACTCTTAATATAATCAGTATGTTTTATATAGTGCTCATTGTCATCAGGATTGAATCACAACACATCACCTCAACACAGCAGGATTCTCAGGCCACTGATTAGTCCACTTTGCGACTCCCTCGCCATCATTCCCGGCGGAAGGGTGGGATCCTTCACGTTAAAATCAAAGACCTCCTTCCAATCCCTCACGTTTTTGGTGTGCTCAGTGTCATAATATCCCAACACACTCACCTCGTCCCTCCTCACCTTCGCCTTCTCCTCCAACGGCAGCGAGAAGAACTCCCTTGCTGCTGCCTCCATCATCCGTCGCTTCTCTGCGGGCACGCCATGGTTGATCACTTGGAGGAACCCCCATTGCTCGCACGCACTGCCTATCTCTCTAACAAGGTCCTCGTCATCTATGCCTCGAGAGAGGTCAATCAATGGCATGCCTTCAGCTTCAGTTACGCTCATCTTTGGCCTGTGCGTAGGGGCTTGTATGAAGGCCTCATCAATTATCTCTAGTCCCATGGCTGTTCTCTTGATGGTTTTAGCATTTACTGCTTTCCAAACAAAGGTTATATATACAGGTGTAATATTTGTGTTACATAATATTGTGGTGGGAGCCATCGGTCTTGGATACGTCGAAACTGGACGTTTTTTATCCGTCGTATGTATTGGGTCTCATTTCACTACGCAGTCAATGACTAACAATGTATATAATTTTGGATCCTTTTTGTGGCAGAGACTAGCTGAAATTTATCCATTTGGTGTTTTATGATTAAAAAGATTACACTTTGCTTGTGCCACAAGTTGTTTGGCAACCTGACTGGGGCATTGCATTTTTTATGACTTTTTTTTTTTTTTAATTTTTACCCTAAAACATACCACTTTGTAACAATCTACGTCTATGTTTAAAAATGTAACATTTATTTTTGCCTCAAGTTCGAGAGCATAGGAAATTACTACAACGAGATAATTGATTTAAATTTAAGTGAAAAAAATGTTAGGATAAATTTCAACTTTGCTTCCCAAACTATATTATTTACTCACTTTGCCTTCCAATTTTTAAAATGCACCACTCCCTTCTCTCAAACTTTGTTCCATTGGCAAAAAAACCTCAATCCATCCAACTTTTGTTAAATTTAACCAATTTTGCTAATTTACATTAATAAGTAGTTGAAAGGAGGCGGATTAGTTATTTAATTTTGAATGCTCAAGGCGAGGGAATTTCTGCTAGTTTTTAAATTCCACAATATGGTTTAAATATGTTTGTTTTTCTTTTGTTTTTTTGACATTAGTATAATAGTGGTTAAAAGCTTCTAATTTTGCTTTTTCATCTGTGGTATATGTTTTTCATCCGTGGTTATAGTCTTCGTGTTTGAAAGCTTTAACAAAAAGCGAGAAGAAAAGGGAGTGTGCTTGCAAACCCTGCTGATGTTCGTTTGTGACAAAGGAGGGTTTGCATCTTGTTGATGTTAGTTTTTATGCAAGGCCTTTCTTAACGCGTAGGTCCATTATCGATGGTATTCCTATATGTGGACCCAAGGCACACATGGTCAGTTCTCGTGGGGTCGCGGTTTGACGGGCCACAAGAAAATAAATAAGCTTATTCATTTCTTCTCTACTTATATGTGGATGATATTTTCCAAAAAAAAATAATAATAAATAAATAAAAAAGAGCCAGTGATGGAAAATAAGGGTTTTCTCTGAAAAAAAATAATAAGGGTTTTTTCTACTCTCGACCCCCTAAACTTATCAGCATTTGTAATTTGTTCCCTGAACTTTTAATTTTAACAAGTTGCATTCTGAGCTTACAAAGTTGTAGCAAATTATTTCTATCAATGACAAGGTTATATTTTTCACTGAAATTGGCATGTAACTTGTACTTGATTGATGAAATAAATAGTCATTTTATGTATTTTAATATAAATTTATTGGGATTAACATCTTTAATTAAGTTTTACCAAAATAGTTTATTTTGAATTAACTTTGTTTTAAATATAAATTTAGGTCAACATTAATAAAAAAAAGACATTTTATATTCATAATTAATGATATATGTGTAAATCACATGAGAATCTCTTAAAAAACTAAAATTGCTATAAATGGAGGGTAATTTGCTACAAGTTTATAAGTTTAAGATATAATTTGTAAAAATTAAATGTTCAAGAGAAACCTAAAAATGTGCAATAAGTTTATCTGGCAACAGTGAAAAAAATGACAAAATTCCAAAAAACTACCCTTTTACCTTTTGGAGAATGAGAGAAATAGCATATTTTTGAAACTTTTTAAAGTAAATAGTAAGTTATAAAAATATTTATAGTTAATAGTAGATTTATGATGCATACAAGAATTATTTATATTATAAACATAGGATAAACAAATTATTTTGCACCTTAAACCTATTTATAGTGTAAATAATTATTTACTATATAAATAAGAATTATTTACACTGTAAATAAGGGTTAAATTATGTACACTATAAAAATGCTATTTATTACAAATATTTACAAACCCACTATTTACTACAATTAGTTTTTAAAAAGTCTTATTTACTACAATTTTCTAAAAAAGAAAATTGTAGCAAATAGTTCACTTTTATACACATTTAAAAATAAATAGTATATATAAAACCATTAATAAATAACAAGGCAATTACGGATCAATTTTACTTTTTTTGTTCTTTACCTCTCCCAGCCATCCTTCTTTGCTACCTCTCTCTCCTCCTTCTTCTCTCTCTTCCCAACAATGGCATGCGGCTCCGGCAGCTCTAGCACGAGGTGACGAGGACAACTTCAACGCAATGTGGCAACGACGACCTCAACTTCGACGATGGACACTTCATCAGCCGCTATGGAAATCCCTCTTAGTTGTCACTGGCGAATTGAGACCCTAGGGTGACGAGTCATTGTTGAGCATGGATCTTCATAAAGCACGAGTCCAATCATCGCGACGTTTTCACAGGCGATGCCTTGTGAGCCGAGGCAGAGGCTCGCAATCTCCTTTGACGAGCAATGCGGCAATCTTCTTCGGCAAGAGCGTGTGACCTGCTATGGCGAGCAGCACAGCAATATCCTTCAGTAAGAGTGTGCAACCACCTCCAACAATGTAAGAAAATGATGGAGAGCATTGTATAGAGAAGGTGTGACAGGAAGAGAGTGGGTAGAGAGAGAAAGTTTTTGTGTGGTAGAAGAAGGAGAGCGAGAGGGAAAGAAAAGGGGAATTTAAGATATTTTGGCTGTTTTTATTTTTAAAATTAAGATATTTTAGTCATATATTATTTTGAAAAAGTGGATTAGTCTATTTATTAATATGTCTTAAAATTTACCCTATTAATTTTTATTCTTTTATTAATTTGGTCTATTTCTCTCATTATTTCAAAAGAAAAAGGGGTGCAGCTTTTTATCATTTCCTTTCAAGTATGTTGAAACATACATCTAGGGGCAGGCTGGCATGGATCGATAGATTGATTAGAGGGTAAGACAGGATTTGAGACCTTGTCTAAAATGAACAAACAATAGAAACATATAACCTTCGGACTTTTGCTGACTCTTAGATCCCCTCTTGGCTTATAGCAGAGATTTATAGACTTGTCTATTGCTGATATTCCAGCCTGGGAACTTAATCTGTCGAAGTGAAGTGCTAAGGATCCACTTTTTGTTTTGTGAATTTCATGATTCCCATTTTTATCACCAAAAGTTCTTTGAAGGTGGTATAATGATACAATTAGGAATCTTTAAAGTGACCACTTTTGTATCCACAAATTCTTTTCTTCTTAGCTTCATCTTCTTCGAGTAGAACAGCTCCCAAGTGTTTGTCATTAACGTTTGTCTGGAGAATTCTTTTCCCATGTCCATATGAAGGAATCAAAAGTGGGGGAAGGTCTTGCATGCGTTGCTTTAGCATCTTTACAGCTATTATGTGTTCATGTGACCATGTTGGAAGGTCCTTTTTCAAAAGCTGAGTAAGAGGCCTGACATACCTTGAGATTCTCAAGACAAAATCTCTGAAGTAATTGATGATGCCAAGAAACTGTTGAACTTGGGTTTTTAAAAAATTATCTTCTAGGAACTTTAACAGTTCGTAGGCTATATGTGATTGGGCCTAGTACTGTCCATTAGATAATGTCATACTTAAAAATCAATTTTGGGCTATTTCAAAGTGAGTTTCTAAATTTCTTAAGTAGAGGGAACCTTAGGGACATATTAAAGTTGGAGAATAACGTAATGATTACGGTTCCTGTATTTAGAGTAGTCTCTATAGTGGCTATACTGGCTTGTTGGTATTTTCTCAGCCTTGTGTCAAGAAGGCCAATTCTAGCACATAAAGGGAGGCGTTTTCTAGCATGATAAGTGAGTGCTAGTCTTATGGCGCCAAAATAGATGTAGGTATAACCTTGTGAAAGCCATTGAGGAGGGAGTTCAAATGGTATTTGAAGGGTAACTGTCTATTTATGTGATACAGCAGGTTATTGGCATTGGCTAAATCTTGAGGCTTGGACATATTCTTTTAGGGCTTTGGGAGAGTGATGAATGAGGGATTTTATTGATCTGGTAAAGGGGTTTGTGGTTTTCATAAAAGCATGATAAGGATTTATTAGAGGAAGAGACTTAGAATTTATTTTACTTTCATCTAGTAGGTAAGAGATCTCATAAAGATATTCGAACCTAGAAAACGTAGATTTTCTAATTGTCAGAGTGAGAGGTAGAGAAAGGAAGGTAGAAGGTGTTTGGGGATGAGAACTAGAACTTGAATCAAAATTCATAGTGATTGAATAAGAGGAAAATTAATAACAAGACAAGAGAATGGCTTTGATACTAATCTGGGGGCAGGCTGGCATCGATCGATAGATTGATTAGAGGGTAAGACAGGATTTGAGACCTTGTCTAAAATAAACAAACAATAGAAACATATAACCTTCAGACTTTTGCCTACTCCTGGATCGCCCTCTTGGCTAATAGCGGAGATTTAGAGCCATGTCTAAGATTAACAGCTGCAATTGGTGATATTTTAGCCTGGGAACTGAATCTGTCAAATTGAAGTGCTAAGGATCCACTCTCTGTTTTGTTATAAGGTTCCCTCTACTTGAGAAATTTAGAAACTCATTTTTGAAACACATTGATATTTATTTCTCAAAAAGCTTTTTTACAAGATAGCTTCAAGTCTGATCACAACGAAGATTGAGTTCTCTATATATAGAACTCTTGGTGATAAGATTACAATAAGATTACAATACACGCGGACCAATTATAACATAAAGTAAAAGATAAGTTAAGGCTGACTCAAAAGATAAGATAAGACTGACTCAACACACAATAAAGCTAAAGATAAGGTACACACATTATTAACAGTGAGGTTCGAGGGGAATCTTCTTTTTCTTGTGGTTGATTCAGACTTCACATGGTGTTGTCGAAGAGAGGAGGGGGGGGGGGGGAGTGGTGTTGTTTTGCTTTAGTCTATGTCATAGGTGAGGTTAGAAAGTGACCATTGTGACCCTAATTGTTTTACTAGCCAGTACATGATGTTCGGTGTCATTCCACCTATAGAAGCAGAGATAATATCCTTTGATGGCCAAGACAATTTGAATTATGCCTTTAAGTCATCTACAAGACAGTGCTATTGGGATGCATGTAGCTGTCCAGAATGTATGAAGGAAGACGAGGAAAATGTCTGGAAAAACAAGAGACAAAGCTCAGGTCGCAGGCTAACAAAGTCCATAGAATCCTTAGCCTTGACTTTAAAACCACCTAACAATCTAAGTTTCTACCGCTGCAAAAACTTCTTCACTGGAATAAATTGTGAACCGCTTCCTTATTAGCGTTCTTTGTCGATTTGTTTGTCAAATCTGGCGATGATGTTGCTCACAAAAGACAAATTTAATTTTCTCGCATCCCCTATTCTCTCTCTTCACTAGATTTCCTTCTCAGTTGCAACGCTTCATCGGCGGCGGCACCGGTACGTCTCCCTCCTTCTTGCACCATCGATACTGTCAGGTCTTTCCTACCCGTGCATGTAGCCATCTGGTTCTTTTCCTTTCGATCCAGCCCTTTCTCCCTTTCACGCCAACATCAGACGGTCAGATGCATAGACCGATCTCTACCCATAGAGACACATCAGTGAGATCTTGTGGGGACTTGATCTTCCACATAGTATACAACGATCAAATTTCACTGCCTGCATTTGACAAAGGCGTGCAATAGTGGCCTTGTTTTACTGTGATAGTGTACTAGACTAGGAGAATATGAGGACAGAAATGAAATTAAAAATCAATCAAATAAAAAATTGAATAAAAATTATTTAATAGAAAGAAATGATAGAATAATACAATAAAAAATTAGCAATTTTTTTATTATTTTTGTAGTACATCGTTGATAAAATAGATGTAATGAAATTTATCATTAACAAACTTTATCAGATTTACTTTTTTTATTTACTTTTTGTTTAATATATATTAGTGATGAATTTGAGTTCATCAGTGATGGACTTGATTTCATTTATCACTGATGAATTTGATGATAGCCTTGAGTTTATCATTGATGGTCTTGAATTTGTTATTAATGAACTTAAGTCATCGTTGATAGACTCGAGTTCATCATAGATAGACTTGAGGTCAATTTTGTCTTTGTATTCTTCTAAAATGGTTTGTTTTATAATTTCTCATATAAGTGGTAAAATTGAAAAATGGTGAAGCATTATTTTTCAAATTGAGCTCTAAAGAGAACCACTCTCCTATTGTTGGCAACACCAAAAGTTTCATTTCTACCATCTTAGGCCCAGAAAGGCCCATGGACAAACTCATTTCCCTCAAGAAATTCGAATCTCTTAAGAACCGGTCCTTAGAACCCATTTTAGTGATAAATTATGGCATAACGTGCCCGTTTAGAGGATAACTCGATTGTCCAGAGAAAACTCAACTGCTAGACAAAAAAGGAAGAAATTTTTTTTAGCACGATTAGGCTGGAGCTTGGACACCTCACAAGGCGTGGGCCCCACCGAATGGGCAGTACATGGGTCCCACCAAGTCGGGCGCAAGGAGACTCAGGCTGATTAGAACTGCTCTAAAGGAATGTATTAATGGCCTCTGGAACGGCATCTTAAGTCACCCCTAAAAAGTCGCCGAGTCTATTACCATAAATGAGACACCATCATTAACAAGTGACAACGCTTGATGTGCGTTAAACTCACATATAGAAAGAATGACAAGATAAATATCCTCTAGTGCGATGTTTAATTTCAAAGCTCTTGAATTTTTTAGCAGTTTCTAGTTAAATTGAAAACTTTTAATTACTTTGGAATCGTCACTATAGGAGATTTGAAATATCTACTGTAAGTTTTTTTTTTTGGGCTTCTTCTACAGTTCCCACCCATATTTTTGTTGTAAGTTTTCCCCACCTCAAATTTACACTTGGTAGATTATGACTGGGGCAACGGGAAAAACTTACCGGTGATTTCCAGAGGGGGCTTTTTGGTAAAGTAACCATAATATTTTATAAACAGTATTAATAACGTAAAAAAGTTGGGATAAAATAGTAATTTCAATAGGAATTCAAATTTGGAATGTTGGAATTAAGAAATACTTGTGTAGGCTTAGTAATATATATGTAGAAAAAGGTAATGTAGAAGCGCTAGGCCCTTTTAAGAGTTGTAACACTAGTTATTGTCGTTTATGTTTCTCTCTCTGTTTTTTGTTATGTTTTTGTTTTTTTTGTTTTTTGTTTTTTGTGGAGACTCGGAATAATGGGCTTGTGGTCTTTAATGAATGACTCAAAGTACATGTGGGCCTTAACTAATTGGGCCATATTCAGTAAATGGGCCGAGCACTTGGTTTGTTTTTTAAAGGGGTCAATGAGACATTGACCCAATTACGTTTAGTGAATTAAAAAATACTCTAATTTATAAAAATTTTATAAATGTTTCATAATGATATCATTAAAATTATTTATATGTAATTATATAGTACAATCTGTAATATCGTTAAGATAATTACTATATCATTAAGGACATTTTTAAGATATTATGAATATTGTGTTAGATTTTAATTTCATAACAATAATTTAGACACGTATTGTAATTTTTTTTTTTTTTTTGAAGTCATTTCTTCGGTTATACATCCGGTTCGTTATATGACCTGAATTAAGCGATTGTTTTTAATTTTCTTCCGGTGTATATGATAGGTAATAATGAAACTGACTAAGAAGAAAAAACTTGGTAATACAAAATAGGTCAATAGAAGATATCACATAGTCTTCTAGCTAAACATAAAGACAATTAGAGTGAAATGGATTGTAGTTGTAATATTACCACACCACTAATAATAGAATTATTAATGATGGTTGTGGTTCACGACCTCCTGAGCATTGGTAACTGCATTATAAGTGAAGAGTATTGGAAAAAGATGAAAGATATATTTGGTAAGAAATTGATAAAAAATGATCCATAGCAACAAAATGAGTTGGGTGTGTATATTATCTGTGGTTAATTAAAACTTTTAAACATTTTTATAGCTTATGAAAAGAAAATTATCATTATGGTACAGATGGAAAAATTGTTCATGGTTTCGCGATGTCCCTGCTCCATTTGAACGCAAATATTCATTGTAGTGATTTCCGGAATGTAGTACGACATATTTGGTGTCCCTATATAGAAATTATAGGTGGAATTTTTGGAGTTGATTTCTTCAAGCCTTACTATGGTGTTATAGTGTTGGGCACTCGGATTTTGATATAAAGATTGGGTACGTTGGTTTTTTTTTTTTTGGTATCTTTCTCATATTGTTGGTTGATATTTTTCATGTATGCTGCCCTATTATGACCAAGTTCATTGCATATCCCGCACCGTTTTTGCTTGCGGTCAGTTCTTTAGTTGTCCTCATAATTCATCAGTTGGACGGTTTCTTTTTCCCTTCCTTTTATCTTGACTATACTTGGATCTTGAAGAATGTTGTGTGTTGCTATGATAGCCTCATCAGAAGGGACTTGTTGACGCTCAATACAAACTTTCTTAAACCTTTCTGTCAAGTGATATACTTGTTCCCTTGCTTCTTCAAATGTGTCTTCATGCTTACAAGCGTAGGAGGCGAGCATGTTATAATCAGAAGTAATGGTTGCTAACTTGCAAGCTCAAGTACATCATGAGATTGACTATGGAAGGAGCAAACAAGATATTGACATAAGACTTTGCGTCTTTTCTTCACCTATCCTGTAATAGTAACCGGGGCATTTCCACAATATTGAGGTGTTTCATAACGGCTAGTAAGTAAAGTTGTTAGTATAAAAACTGTATTTTCAACAATGAAGATACCTTTTAACACCTTGAACTTATCTTGAATCATATTTAAATGTTCTTTTCTCCAAAATAGCTTTTGATCATTTTTGAGCAAAGAACTCACCAACTTATGCATGGTGTGATCACGCCGATTAGTTGATCGATTTCTCATGTTTTGTATAAGATATCAATGAACACAAAAAAATACACATTTTGTAAGAGTAAATATCATCATTTTATATTATTATTTATCATTAAATTCCTTAATTAAAATATTTATATGTTTAAATATTTTTTTTGTAAGTGTGAATATATATGTAATTATGATTTTTAGTATGTTTTCAGTTTAATAATATTTTTAGTAGTTTGTTAAAAAGTGTTTTTATGTGTTAAATAATTAATATGTGTGAAATAGAGAGAATGTAAGTTTATACAAACAATAATTGCGTTTTTATGTGTGTTTTGCGTTTAAATTGAATTGTGTATTAAATAAGTATTTATAAAATATTTACATAATTTCATAATTTTTATTTTGTAAAATAAATGAATTTTATGGGTTTATTTGGAAGGTGATTTGAAATCCGAGACAAAATGAAGGAAAGTGGTGAAAGAACCTTCAGATTTGGGCTAAAACAGATATTATAGCAATAGAAACACTAAATTCGAATTCAGTGGAGTTTACGTGTGGCAGTATGGTCGTCTGATCATCTCCAAATGCAGCCGAGCTGTCCGCGTGTTCGAGTGTCATTCGCCCATCAGAGTCGCGTCCGCAATGGGCCCGCATGCCAGCGCAATTCTGGAACCCGAGTTTTCTCCTCCGCGGGCGTGCACGTTTTTCTTCCTTGAAGCCATCTCGTCTGTTTATTTCAGCATATTTTTCTTCCTTTCTTTATTCGCATTACAACAGATCCCAAGCCTTGAATCAGGTTCACCAGTGATCTAATATAGATGAAGAAAAATCAATGTAATCCTTGCCCGTTATTAAGCCAGTTCATGCCATTTTTCTTCCTTTTTGTTATTGTTATTATAGAAATGGAGGACTATCGAAGATTCCTTCAGGGCATATGCATTATAAGTGTCCTTTCTTAGTGGAGTGATGTTATCTTATTTCATAAAGGCAATAAGAATACTCTATTTTCCGTAATAGCTTAATTTCATGCATGCAGCGCTTATAAAATCGTTTACCACACCAATTAGCAGATCGTGACCTCCATCATCCATTTTGAAAAAGTTCCAGATTTTTTAACACATTTATTTTGTGAGCAATGAGGTTATTATTTGGTCTTTAGTTACTTTCGTCAATCTCAAATCTTGTGATAGTGGGTTGAAAAACCAAGATGGTAAGGTCAATTTTCAGTCTGATAGTTGAACTTGTGGGTGGTCTTTAATTGTGTGATTGATCAAGATGTACCCTTTCGTTTGCAACGATGAATCTGCCACTGCCCATTATTATTATTATATAAAAATCACATTTATTACATGGCCTTTGCTTGGAGCAGATGATTATTCCTAGTGTATGATAGTCAACATACAGACACCGAATCTTAATCTAGTAACAGCATGAGTTTGCTACTCATAATACCACATGATATTTAAGACACCGATATTTGTAGACAAGATGAGCATTGTTCGGTTGGTTGAAAAGCTTCTCTTTCCGGCTTACTCAGACACCCTGAAATGATGAATTTGGATGTTTTCGACATTGAATTTCCTGAAATTACTAACAGTTCTGCTGATGAAGAATTTTTCCCAGTTGTATGGCCTATATTTTGGAGGATTCTGCTCGCTTGTCAGCTCCTCCAATGGCTTAACCATTGTGTAGTGTGCTGGGTTAAGGAAGAATGGAATGGACAACTTTTCTCTTTCAGAGTTAACCACCACTCTATGCTCCACACTCTCATAGCTTTCATTGCTCCAGACCTGACCCCAATTTTCAGTTATTACAGCCCAAATGAAATAATCACAGAAGCAAGATCCGATATTGAGTGAAATGATGACTGTAATTAGAATCATGCTATTCATTAGCTAGCATATATATACATATATATGGGATTTATAGCCGGGAGTTAGTTTTATATTGAGTTGTAATACAGCTTTATAAAACTAACCATTGGTTAAAATAGTTAACTGTCACTTATACAGAATCAACTTTGACTAATTAATTGACAGTTAGCTATATCAGTTGTACATAACTAATTGTCGGTTTATATGAACTGAATTTGGATAAAAACATTATTCATCAAGAAAAGTACTGGAGTTTTAATGTAGTACCTGAAGTATGGAGCCAACATTAACAATAAAAGCATTTGGTGTAGGTTTGACACGAACCCATTCTCCATCAGTTTTGCGCTTCACTTCAAGGCCTTCAACATCATCTTGAGCAAGGACAGTCAAGGCTCCGTCATCTTTATGCCGGCCAATGCCAAGAGCTAGGTGAGGGATGGAGCATGGTGGGTAGAGATTAAATCTAACAAAGCTGGTTTGGTCTCTGAAGAATCCACTGAACCGGTTTGCTGGTAATCCTAAGCTCAAAGCAATAAGGCCCATCAACTTGTCACAAAGTTTTTGCACCTCTTTCACATATTCTTCGCATGCCTCCCTGACCAACGTGATCCCCACACGAGATTAGGTTTAGACCAAAGTTTTGAAAAACATGCGATGGAGAACCTAACTCCAGACACTTATGTTAGGCACAAATATAGAATTTAGCCTAATTTTATTTCATATTTGTTTTCATTATATTTTATTTAATGAGTTTATTTAGTTCTATTCAATTATAAATAGAACCGAGAATTGAATTTTCACTTCGGATCTTGATGATTAATATTGAATATTCACATTCTATTCCCATTGTTCTTCTTTCTTTTCCTAAATTTTCACCTCTCCTGTTCTTTTATAACTCCTCATCTTTCTTTGAATGTATCACTCTTGCTCTTCCGTCCCCCGTTTTTTTTTTTTTTTTTTTTTGGGTTCCCCCACACCCCCACCTCTTTTCTTTCCGTCCCACGTTAATAACAACAAGCCGTTAAAATATCCCTCCAGAAGGTTGAAATTTTCATCACACACTTGCTCATTACATAACTTTATATTGTCTACAACTATTGACAAATTCATGCGATATTTTTATATTTCAGGATAACGATGGGAAGTTTCCAGCTCTATCCACTCGGCAACCACTTAAGACCTAGCTCAACATAATGATTCTACAAAGAAATTTGATCACTTCGACAGTCATAGTAAAGATCTAAGCAAACTAGGACCACTTTTATGAAATGGAGCTTGATTCCTTCAAACATTAATGGTACTCTTTCAGAATCTCAGATTACTATTTTAATACAGACATGCATATATTTGGCATTTAAGCAGGAAAATCACTATTCAAAACAGTGTGCTAAGAATTGAATCACAAAAACACATCACCTCAACTCAGCAGGTTTCTCTGGCCATTGATTAGTCCACTTTGCGACTCCCTCGCCATCATTCCCCGGGACAAGAGTGGGATCCTCAACGGAAAAATCAAAGACCTCCTTCCAGTCCCTTACGTTCTTGGTGAGCTCAGTGTCATTGTATCCCATCACTCTCACCTCGTCCCTCCTCACCTTTCTCTTTTCCTCCAACGGCAGCGAGAAGAACTCCCTTGCCGCCACCTCGATCCTCCTCCGCTTCTCCGCTGGCACGCCGTGGTTGATCACTTGGAAGAACCCCCATTGCCTGCACGCACTGCCGATCTCTCTCACAAGCTCCTCGTCATCTGTGCCTCCAGAGAGGTCAATTAATGGTATGCCTTCAGCTTCGGTTTCGTTCAGCTTCGGCCTGTGCTCAGGGGCTTGGATGAAGGCCTCATCAACAATTATATCTAGTCCCATGGTTTTTCTTCTTTTTTTTTTTTTTCTTTTTTTCTGAATGAAAGGTTTTCTGTTGTGGTTTTGGAGTTACCAAGTATCAAATGGTGGTTATGTACGCACACATATATATGGCGTAATATTGTGGTGGGGGCCATCAGTATTGGATTGGATGCATTAAACCTGGACTTTTTTTTTTTTTTGTATGTCGTGTATTGATTTGTGTCTCGCTCATATTTCGCAATCAATGACAATTACTGAATCTTCATCTATCAAAAAAAGAAAGGAGAAAAAAAAAAAACACAATGACACTAACAATGTATATAGTTTGGATTATTTCTGTGACAGAGACTGGCTGCGAATTTATCTATTTGCAGTTACATTGCAAAAAAGATTGGGGGGGTCATGCCATGTCTATGTATAATTTGGATCAGTTTCTGACAAAGAGTAGCTGAAATTCATCTATTTCGAGTTTCGATGCCATCAATTATCAAGCTAAGCAGTGTTTTTTCCTCCCTTTTTGGTTTGAAAGAAAAGGCGATAGCTAATTTGACTGTGTCCACATACTTGGCATATTTGCTCAAATTGTGCACGCACTTATAATTCCGTCTGGGAGAGCTTTTGCGTGTCCTTTTAGCAGGAGAAGATTTTAAAGAAAATGTGTAATTTTTCAATAAATATTTAAACCATATTTTATAAAAGAGCTTAAATAATTATCAAAATAGGTATAATTAATAAACATCACTACAAGAAATTCAACTTTTATTTATAACAGTTTTTAGCAAAATTTTTAGTCATAATATTTGTTGTGACTAATATGTATTTAATCACAAACTTTAGTTTTATTTTTGTTGTAACTAAAACTTTTAGCCATGAGATTTTTTGGCGCAGAAACATTTCTTGACTAAAAATCTCGTAACTAAAAGTTTTAATCACAATAAAAATTAAACTAAAAGTTTTACTAAAAATTGTAGTGACTAAAAGTCTAATTTTTTTTGTGGTGCATGTTATAATGAAGTTTATAAGGTCTTATTAAAACTTTAGCACAAATTTAAAATCTGTTTAGAAGTATTTTTTTGAAAAGTTATCATTTTTGACTTTGGCTTAAAGCTCTTGGGGGAGAGCCAAAACATTTTTAGCGTATCATTCAAACACTTTTAAACGTAGTTTCTGAATTCAAAAGCTGAAAAGAAGTTTTTAAAAAGCCCTGTCAAACATGCACGTCCCTTTTTTTTTTTTTTTTTGTTAAGAAAGAGGCCATTAGTGTTTGGATAATGTAATTTTTTGCACGACAAGTTTAATGCTTTGGTACCCTATATATGACATGGTCATTAACAATATTTCTCAACGATGCTTTGGAGATGGAGGAATAGCTTTAATGGCCTAGATATCATGACCATGTGATTGGATCCTTTTATTTTCACCACATTATTAGGCTGATTGTTGTCGATCATTCCCCCTTCTACGTACTTATTTACTACCATATCTTTCTCGGAGAAGATGTAAACCCGATTAACCGACTCATCCTCGTCACTAAGCAAAAGGTAGTGGTCTCGTGAGGTGGTGGTGGCCAGTGCTAAATCATGTCCATAAATAATAGATCAATTTTATATTGAAGAGTTTTTCAAGGCACTTACAACTTAAACTTTCAAATTCATTACAAGAAAGCGAACAATTTAGCGACGACAAAGTAAAAAAGTCGTAGCTAATACTATACAGCGACGACATTGTCGTCGCTAATAAGTGGTAGCTAAAGATATTTAACTGTCGTCGCTAATAAGTGATAGCTAAAGATATTTAACGATGACATATTATCATCGCTAAAAGTGGTCGTTGATTAAGAACAAAATTTAAAATTTTTTAAAATTGTTAAAAATTCAACAACTATATTTGTAGTCGCTCTACACTTTCAGCTACTATAAATGTCATCGCTGTATATCCAATGACGACAAATTCTAGTCGCAAAAAATTTCAACGACGACAATTTAATCTCATTCAGCTACGACATATTGTCTTCGCGAAAAATTTCAATGACGTCATCGCTATATATGTTCAGCGATGACATATTGTCGTCATAAAAAATTTAAGCAACGACAATCATCATCGCTGAAATTGAATTTAAGCAACGGCAACTTTCATCGATGATGACAATTGTCATCAGTGGCTTTTAGCGACGACAATTGTCGTCGGTTTTTTTTTAAAGATCTTTTAAATTTTCATTTCCAGCCATAATAAACTTGCAAGCAAATTAAATGCCAATTCACTACTACATTCATTTCATTTCTCATCATACTAATAACTAATAAAATTGGATATAAACAAAATAGAACTATATAGACAATAAGTTTATATGTATGTTAAGTCAACAAGCAAGTCTATCATAAAAGTAGAAACTAATCTCCTAAATTAGCGGTTTTATCATCATGATCATCATCATCATTGTTTTCTTCTTGAGGTGGATAGGAAAACATAATAGGTGGAGGTGGTGGTGGTGGTGGAGGGAGGGCATCGGTAAATCTAAATATGATACTAAACGCTTGATTATGGCCATCATTTGATTTTGATATTCAGCCATGAGATTTTGATATTGAGTTTGTTGCGTGTTATGCTGAGATTGTTTTTTTATCCATTGTTGCACTTGTATATGGACTTGTGGCTGCTGTGAACGACCTTCCTTAAGAGTAGCTGCTACAAGGATGTCTTTCATCCTCGGGCCCACTCTTTTCCTATGCCCTATGTGCAATCCAAGCACATTATCTACAATCTCTTCTTCATTCACGAGATGTGTTTTTTGAGATATGCCCGAACTAGAAGCGGAAGCAGATGCTATAGCAGCAGCGTGGGTTTGCTAAGTATGCATCTGAAGCGTTTCATTCTGCACATCCATTTAACAAAGTAAATAACAATCCAACTCAAAATTTCATAACTAAACCTTAGTAAGTTATATGACTTACATATCTAGCCTCTACAGTGTCATTAACACATTTTCTATCAAAATATTGATGACACTGATGTCAATTTTCTAAAATTAAAAGCAACTCTCCAGTCTTGGGATTTCTCTATAGAGGGGATAAACTTGTGTTAGAAAGGAAAAATGAAACATAATTTAATCAATTTTTATTTATTACCTTTTGATATCTCAAATTAGCATATGATTGCATTCCATGACGACTTGGCTGCTTCACGTTTGCTTTGTTTCTTTTATTTGTCACTAACCTTTTCTGTTACAAAGATAGATTACTAAAATTAGTAGGTTATATTGATATATGTAGTGATCATGAAAAAAAAAAGTTTATAACTTTAAACCTGAAAAGCTTCACTGCAGAAGCGATCATAAGCAGCCTCCAACACCACCCCCCCCACCCAACAACCCAAAATTGCTTGAAGTATTCATGAAGGTCATTTTTTCATTCTTTATACCGGTCCTATGCATTACAATCTATTGATGCCGTCGATATAGAAGTCAAATCAAAATAAAAAAGATCATGTAATTTCATTATAAATACCACAATTAATAAAAGGTCACTAAAATAATATATTATAAATAAAATATGAAATACTATTACCTGTATTTGAGGTAAAATTTGATCCTTGTATACTGTTGCAACCTTCTTCCAACTATCATAATATGGAGGAATTTTGGATCACACCGCCTGACCTATACAATTACTTAAGTGAGCTGCATTGTCTTCTAAGCCTTTATATGTCTTTTCTTGAGTGTCTAGGAATACCGAAAGTTTTCATTTACTAGCACCAACAATCTTGTGGACATCCTTATTCTTTGTGCGTCCACGTACTTTCTTTCTGGAGACAGGGACTGAAAAATAAAACCAAAAAAAAAAAAAAAAGACAATACAAGAGTGTTAGATTTTATATAAAAGTTATAATACATTTGATAGAAGACATATTGTATGTAGTCATACCTGACTCATAATCTGCTAGAAGTCTTCTTGGCCCCAATGGATGTTCTGTACCTCTAGAAGATCCAGCAAATGTAGCAACTGGTCTAGTCATTAAGATCACCTATTGATAATAACAAGTTATTCAGACAGTATTTATTAAAAAGAATAATATAGAAAAGGAAGTTCATTGAGAACTAGTATTGATGGAAACAAGTGAAATTTACAAGTACATTATTCGTCATCATTACTACTCTCGTTGTCAGTTTGTTCAAAACCAATATCATCGTCTTCATCTTCATTTTTTGTGCTTGTATCATCGTCGTACTCTAGTAAAATATCATCCACCTCAAGGTCAACCTCAATGTCATCAGTTGCATGACCCACTTCAATTAATGTTGTATTCTCAACGACATTAGGATCAACATTATTTCTTTTAAATGTGGTTGACTTTAAATTGGGTAGCTCAACTACCAGTTCAAAATTTGAATAAGCATCTTGTAACACCTCAACTGAACTAGATTCTTCATGTTTGGTGTCAGGAAAATCCCACACATGTCGATGACCAAACGGTTGGACCACTTTCTAATTAGGGCCATTAAGCTGATCTTCAAGATAAAATACTTGTTTTGCTTGTGATGATAATATAAAGAGATCATCTTTATAAGCCTCAGCATTGACAAACACAGCTTTCAAGTTTTTATTATGTAAGATCCTTGGCTTTCTTAGATCAGCGTCAAACCATTTACACCTAAAAAACACAACTGAACAATCATTCACATATCAGAGTACCAATACATCTTCTAGGTGACTGTAATATATGCTTCATCAACACTAGGTACACAAACCCCACTATTTGTGTTTTTCGCTGAACATCATGATTGTTGCTCACAAACTTGACCTCATTTACCACACAAGCAGAGTATGATAGTACAATGTCATTAGGACTAGACGCGAAGACAAGCAATTTATCAGTGGCCTCAGGTGAATGATTTTTTCGTATATTGTATACCTACAATGAGAAATCTATTATTGTTAGTAAATCCATTCTATGAGTTTTTTGCCTAAAAAGATAAAATAATTTTTTTACCTTTTTTAAAACTATGTTGGAAACTCATCAATCTGAATCTTATTCAAGTTTCTTCTGTTAATAATTTCAAGCTCACTCATGTGTTCCCTATACGCGAGTTAAGTCTCATAAAAATTATGTTATATTACGTACTAGAAAGTTATCAATTAAAGAGTTAAACTTACTCTATGTATCTTCGGATTTCTACGTAATTATTTAAAATATACCACTAGGCCTTCTTCCTTAATTGCTCATTTAAATGAGTGGCTACAATCTTTCCCATTGGTCGGAATTGTGATTGGAAGACCAATAAGTTTTTCTTTAGAGCAGAATCATGATCAGGTAGGTTCCTTTCAAGCCAATTGAACTTATTTTCAATGCCATGAAAGTAACATGAACAGAAAGTCAAAGCCTCATTCATAACATAAGCCTCTACAATTGATGCTTCCGGTCATGCTTGGTTTCTAATATACTGCTTAAGTGACCCAATATTTCACTCAAAGGGGTACATCCACCTTGTATGAACAGGACCCCCTTGCATGGCTTCTTTCGGCAAATGCAAAGCCAGGTGAACCATGATATCAAAAAATGCAGGCAGAAATATTCTTTCCAAGTTGCATAATATTATGACAATTTGGTCTTCAACTTTCTCTAAATTAGAGATCTTTAGGGTTCTAAACAAATTTTTTGAAAGAAATAACAAAGTTCAACAATTGTATCAGTAATCTCTTTTTTTAGAAATGGATGAATACCGACCAGTAATAGATGTTCCATGATCACATGGCAATCGTGTGATTTAAGTCTAGTGATCTTACCATCAGCATTGATGTTCTTTTTCAAATTTGCCACAAACCCATGAGGAAACTTTATGGACTTAATAAAGGGACCAAATTGTTTCCGTTCTACAAGAGTTAGAGTGTAGTTTGCATGAGATTTCATCCATCGATCCCCATCCTTATAAAGATGCAATTTATTCCTTATTTTCGTGTCAGCTAGATCTATTCTTGCCTCATCTGTATCCTTCGACTTCTTATCAATATTCAATATTATGCCCAACAAGCTATCACAGACATTCTTCTCAATATGCATGACATCTAAGTTTTGCTTTAGCAATAATCTGATCAATATTCCAATTCAAAAAATATACTCTTTTTCGTGTAGTTCAACTCGTAAGGTTCTCGCCTACGTTTCTTCCCACCAAAATCAATGTGCTTGGCTGGTAGTCTACTTTACACACGTTCTAACTGATTCAATGTTTCAGCAGTAGACAAGCATAGAGGCAGGGTCGTACCATCAACCTGTTTGTCTCTCCTCATCCTATTTGAAGTTGAAAGGAATTGCCGATGGCTTTTATAACATGTCTTACTCTTTAAACGCTTAGGAGCATGCAGCTTGCACGTTGGAGATGCATTGTATCTCTAGCCACTCCATCTAGACAAACTGGTTCGAGCTAAAAAATCATTGATAGGCCATAACAATACAGCACACGTCCTAAATGATGTTTTATTAAGGCATCATGAATTACCAATCCATTCCCCTAAAGCTCTTTCAACTCATCTACAACTGGTCTCAAAAATACATCCATATCCTTTGCAAGAGCATTAGGTCCCGGAATCAACAAAGTCAACAACAAGTATGGTTCCTTTGTACAAAGCTATGAAGGTGGATTGTATGTTGACAAGATAACTGGCCACATACTATAAGATTGACTATATTTCCAAACGAACTAAACCCATTAGCCGCTAAACCCAAACAAACATTTTTTACTTCAAAAGCAAAATCAGGATACCTATAATCAAATGCCTTCCATGCCTCTCCATCTACTGGATGTTGCAAAACTCCTTCCATAGATCGACCATTTACATGCCATCTCATATCTCTTGCAGTATGTCTTGACACATACAAACGCTTCAACTAATCCTTTAAAGGGAAATATCGTAATATTTTATGAGACACTATCTTTCCCTCCGCGTTGGGATTCACTCATCAACTTTCACCACATATAGGACAAGTGTTTCGATCAGCATATTTTTTCAAAATAAAACACAATCATACTTGCAAACACGAATTGTCTCGTAACTTACTTCATCTTGGCGTCATAGTGTGAAGCAGGAATATTGTTCCCTCTTGGTAATGCCTCCTTTAAAAGCTTTAGGAAAGAGTCAAAAGATTTGTTGGTCCATCTATGAAGCACCTTTAAATGCATCAATTTTACTAAAGAATCCAAAGATGAAATGTTTTTGCATCCAGGGTATAACTTTGCCTCAAGCTCAGTAACAAGTTCTTCAAATTGCCCAGACTTGTATTCTTCGATTGGACTTGACTCTTTTGATTTGACATGATTGCTGGCTCCAACTACATCATCTAAGACGTTTCCCATCTCGTCAGTAGATTATTCATGTGTTTCATCACCATAAATGTTCGCATTATAAGATTCTCTATGGTATATACACATAGTATATGTTCTACTAAATCCCTTGTTAATTATATGAGCTTCAATTACTGGTAATGTTTATGTTGCTGCATTCAAACAATTAATATACAGATAACTAACTTTCCCTTCCTCATTTATGTAGTTTTTTACTCTTTTCAAAAATGCGATTACACCATTCCAGTATCGATCCGAAAAATGATCATTTTCAAAAATCCAAGTCTTGTAAATCATCATTTTGATGTTTTCAATCCTATTGTCAAATGTAATACTAACTCATTAATATGTAAAATTTTCTAGCAAATAAATTTGGATAAATTGTCAAATATAATACTAACTCGTCCATTGATCCCCATCCTTATAATTAGTGGTACTTATTATAATGATGGTCACATTAAGCCCTATAAAACAGACCCCATTTTGCTTTTATAGGAATTCTAATTGTAATCAACAAAATAGTTTTTTTTTTTAAACCACAAAATCTGAAGTTAGTTAACTAGTTAATTAATATCATGCATTTCAATATGACATGGGATGATTCACATAACAATAAACATGATTTTTTTTTTTTTTTTGTTTTCTAGTAGTTTTAACTTAAATGTAATTTTATGACAAGGATTTTTTTTTTTTTTTTTTTAAGACAACAGCTTATTAAAATGGTAGGGGAGAGTCTCTCTGTTGCAACTACGGTCCTCAGCATCAATAGCACAATTTGGTAATTTTTTTTTGGGTCAGCCTTTATTGTTCCGTTTCAATTTTGTTTTCCTTTAATTCCTTTTATAGGTTTTTATCATTTTTTTTTTTTTGCCTTAGCAAACAAAAAATGCTTTGTTTTCACTATTTGTTTAAATGGTCTTTTAAACAAAACGCAAAGCAAAAAAGATAAAGTCCCCAACTCTTTAATATGTAAAATTTATATAAAAAAAAAGAGCATATAAGTGGACTTATTCATTTTTTTTATACTATTTGCATTTATTTTCTTTTGTAGTTTTTACAAAATAATTTGGGGTTTATTAATAAAATGGTAAGTTGAAAATTTACATCACAAAACAGGAACTTAAGGTATGAAAATGATAATTTTAAAAATTATAGGGTATGATTTTAATATTTTTCAAACAATAGAGAAATAATATGATGTTTCCTTAAAATACAAAGTAACAAAATCACCCTAGTTGATAAAGTTTCTATTTTGAGATCTTAGAAGAAATGTGATTTTCTTTTTATGGTGGACATCATGACATGGTAGTCCCTTACATTGGAACCCAAGAATGGATCAAGTCTTTGAATACTCTGATTGTTAGTCAGCGGAGGCCATGGCTAGTAGATGACCAAGTTGCAGCGTAGGCTAAACACAACTCATATTAAGCACATAATTGTTAATAGTATTGCTATGAAAGGCTCCGAAGACACGACAATACATGGAAACACAAACACATTAGACACTTGATACCAAGACCCGGGGTGTTCACCCCATTTTTATGTGCTATGAACACATTGTTGGCAAATTATGCAGGAATTCAATCAGGAATTCGGCAAGGGATTTTAGAAATCAGTAAGTCCCAACCATGATTCACTTAAAAAACAAAGCTACTTTCAGTTTCAGGATTAGATCCGTTGATCTTCAAGTATTGAAATGGGAATCCTATGGTCTCCAATAGAGTAACCCACCATTCGACCCTAGCATTCACCCAAAACAAAACACCATTATCCACATTCTACGGTTATAGCACAGTCATTTACAAGGTTTCAAACTTAAAAATTTCTGCCCAAGAGATTAACAACCCGTGAAGCGGCTCATTAGGAATTTGGGATAGACATACATTTTATGCAAGTATGACTATAGATCAAAGATCTCCGTCCTATGTGGTCCTTTGTCCCATACCAAATGCAGTTAAAAATATTTCTATATCCAACAATAATTTCTCAGAAGAAGCTGATCATAAAGCAATTGGTTTGGTCGTTCACATTGCATGAATATATAATGCATCTTTTAATTCCCAAATCCATGCATTATTTATAAGAAAGTGGCAGGACATAGCATGTAAAAATGTATTACCTCCACTGTTGACTTAATTTAAACAATTGAATTAAATATTAACAACAATATGTAGCTAGGCATATTGCCTTCTTAGCATAACAATACACTATTCTTTAGCATAGTACGCTTTTTGAGTCATGTCAAATTGAATTATAGTCAACATACTCTAATTATGGTCAACAAACTGAATTATGGCCAAATTGAATTTGAGTACATTCACAAAGATAAAAGAAATCAACTCGATAACTACTTTAAACTATAAGCATGAAAAAGTAATGGCACATTCAATTACTCCACCCTTCAAATATCTTGTGACATAAAGCCTTCATTACAACATGCATTCCTACCCAAGAGGCATTCTAAACAAAAACATAACGCCAAAATAAGCATATCACATAACATTGACAATTACATTGTAGACTTAACATACTAAGACATTACTCAATATCAAAATTAAAACCAAACTTGGAAAAAGGCAAATATGTACCTGTTGAAAGAAAAAGACAACAACGATGCTTTCCGTGGCGGCAACAACAGGGGAGGTCGAGCGGCGGTTTCCAAAATGGATGGCGATGGCAGATCGCAAAGTTGGACAACTAGAAAAACCCAAAACTTTTTTACCAAACAAAAAAAAAAATCACAAAACTTAGAACACTAAAATAATAAGTATAAACAACGGTAATAGGAAAACTTGTGGAATTAACAGATTTTTCGGTTGTTTCCTTTATTTGTTAGTTTTTTTTCTTGTTATTTTTCTTCCCTATAAAGAGCTAAAAAATGTAATTACAATTCAGACTATATACCTGATTAATGATATCAAACATCTTTATTTCCTCTCCATTGTTGTCCTCTCTCTAAATTCTAACTTCTCTCTCTTCTTTTCTCTAATTTCTCCTCTCTTTCTCTTCCTATTTTCCTTTGATATTTGAAATTGAAATTGATATTTGGAAGACTCTTATTGTTATATATTAATCTAAGAAACTGTTAAGCACGAAATTAAAGCACGAAACTACAGCAAAAAAAAAAAAAAAAAAACTTGCAACGTTGGGCGGTAGATGGCGACGGCAACAATCCGGTGTGACAAACAGCGACAATCCAGGCAACGAAGAACACCTGCAGAATGAGAGAGCGTTTTTCTAAAAAAATTTGAGAGAGAAAAAGGGGCTGAGGAATCAGAGAGCGTTCAAGAGAGGGAGGGGAAAAACAGATCTGTGGTGAAGAGCCTGGAGGGGAAAGTGGGATCGAGAAATTAGTATTGGCTTTTTCAACGACGACATATGTCATTGTTGAATGTCAAAATATTAAAAAGACAATGTATCTTGACGTTTCAGCAACGACATTAAATCCGTAGATTTTATTACAATAGGCGATGATATTGTTATTGCTATATATTAATTTTAGCAACAATAAAATGTCGTTTTTAAAAGTTTCGTTGCTAAATCATATAATTGTTGTAGTGATTACTATCTGAACTTTCAATTTGTGACAACTTTTCTTCTGAATTAATTGTTGCAAAGCATCATCAAATCGATTAATCAAGTCAAAATTGAAAAGAAATGTCATCATGATGTGCTTTTCATTGCATGGTTTCAAACAATGCTAATATGACTTTTTTACGATGTTACACATGATTTATAACTTTACTTTTAAATGAATTTGCTGAAAAAGAAACACTTTTACTTTTAAGTACTTGATTTTCCTATTTTGAATTACTCCATAATTTGTTTTGAGGCTTACGCTTCGCTTGATAAAGACAAAACGCCTCAATATCCAAGTGCTACTAAGGATGGTAGTGGTGGTGTTATGAATACAACCATAAAGAATAAAAGAATTATTATAAAGAATACAAAAATAAAAATACATGAAACATTGTCATAAAAAATAGTAGTTTTATGATAATGACGAAAATAATTAAGAAAATGTTATATAAGCACACCAAAATATGAATAAGAGCATTATCATTGAAAGAAGTTTTAAATAATAAAAAAATGTCAAGTATGACGGTCAAAGGATGAGTATAAGCGTCATTAATTATTATAAATAATAGAAGTTGTACTATAATGCTGAAACTTCTTCTAAAAAACGAATAAAAAGAGGAAATCAAACCTATAAAAAATGAAACGACCATGTTAGAAACAAAATGGAAAATGGAATATAAACCGACACAAACAAAATAATGCAAACCAAGAGAATAAGCTAAGAAACCAAAAGGGGGGGAAAAGGGAATGCTGCAACACACTTATCATAACGGATGGAAACGGCATAATAGATCATCAGAGGAGATCACATGCACGATGCACTATAAAAATTTCAAATCAAACCTAAATGAACAAAACTTCTACGATGTTTGATGATTTAAAACTAGAGGAAAAAATGATAGTGAGAGGGAAAGTGAGATAACAAAGATTCCTAATATTACTTCTCCGGAAAAATGGGCAAGCCAACTAAAAAAATTATCTCGGAAAAAAGAATGTTAATAGAAATAATGTTATATAAGGATTGTTTCCAAAATATACGAAAACAATAGTATTATATGCAGATATATTTGTTATCATATCTTTTGCACCTCATTTCAATATCCAAATAACCTTTCATTTTCTCTCATTCACTCTCCCTCACGTTACCCCCCCTTACTTCCCTCGTTTGATCAAGCCCGAGAACACACACGAGGCTTCACACCAATACACTTCAATCAAACCAAGCTCTTTACAACATCAAGGTCACCCCATCAACCACTTAAATCTTCCGCGAAGTATTCCTAAGTCTAGAAAAAAGCATTCCTCTAAATCCAAAAGTAAAACAGCTAAGTTGTCGTGTGCTTGCCGAAACCATCGTAGGAGCCAGAATGGAGATTCGACCATGGTTTGGGGTCAATTTTTCTATTTATTTTCATATAAAAATTTTAATATGATACTATGGTGTGTATGAGTATGATTTTATGTCATTTAATGTTTAGTTTTATTTAAGAAACAAAATTTATTATTATTATTATTATTATTATCATATAATCCTGTTTTTAGGCCGAAAACTTGCACTTCAAGATTTTTGGGGAAGAATAGAAGTAAGATGTCGAGAAAATTTTTTTTGAGTATTGTTCATACATATGTTAATCGTCTCTTATAAAAATTCCAGATTCAAATACATTAGTTTTGATTTGTTTGAGAATTTATAAATGTTGTTTTTTACAACTCTTAAAATGTGATGATTTATTTGATGATGTTACAGGATGTGTTTATGCTGAAAAATTTTATAATACTCATTCTTATGTCAAGTTATTGACTGCAAATTTTTATTTCACTTATACGCTAGAAATTAAGTTAAAAATCAAGGAATATGTACTACTCAGTTTTCTCAGCTATTTTCTAGCAATGTTTTGAAAATTTTAGAACATTAGAAAAATATTATGAGTGATCTAGACATGAAAAAAATAAATGTGGAGCTATATATAGAGATTACAAATGTTGTGCTCAAATTTCAAATGAATTGAAATTTTGTGTGATTTTAGAAAATTTCTTGACCATTGACCGCCCGTGGGTTGTTTACAGTGACAGATTGTTTTTGTGAATTCTAAAATATAGAAAAAAATGTTTATAGCAGCTAAACTTGATAAAATTAAATCTGAAGGTATATTTGGATGTTTAAAATGCTTAGTAAAAATTTCATATTAGTTTAAATTTTACGTAAAAATTCACGGAACACTGGCTGTCTGTGCTTTTTTTTTTTTTCAAAAATGATATAGTGTGTTAGAAAATATTAAAATAGTACCTAGAGTAATCGAAAAACCGTGAAAATTAATATTGTGACATGTATGGATGTTAGAACATTGTATTAAAATTTTAAAGTCATCGAAATTTTGCATGATTTTAGAAAAATTGTGAAGTGAGTATTGCCGAATTGAAATTGTGAATCTGCCTAGAATGTGGTGGTTGTATAAGTTATTCTAAGTGATTAAGTTCGCTTGTTGTCATAATGATAAATATGATGTTTTAAATATGTTCTTATACCAAGAATGTTTCTTTTATCAATATGTTATAATATTAAAGACGTGTGAGGCACTTAAGTCATTGGAAGTAGAAAGGAACCATCCACTTGCAAGAGGTTTAGTAAATTTGCTACAAGTCAAGTAAGTATATTCTCACCTGTAACATGATAAAGGATGATAAAAAGTCTTGAGAAATGTTATGTGTTATTATGTTATTAATATTTATGCATTTCTCATTCAAAAGATTCCTTTTACTATGGTTTTGAAAAATGTCTTTTTACGATTGTTTCAACGTTTGTTTTATGATGCATAAGACGTTTTCTCAAATATGTATATATATATATATATATATATATCACATAATCAAGGTGTTGCACACCCAATGATGATGTTTGTTCAACAAGGTAGACTATCCCCCAAGATGAACTTGTCATGCTTGGTTTGAGATTAGTTACTCTTCTTCTTTTGTGATGGTGTGCCATAATGATGTGAATGGTATAATGCCAAGATTCCAAAGGATAAAATGAATGGTTTTAATATGGAAAAAGGAAAACCAAAGATATGTTCTTACAAAGTGTGCTTTATGCCCTATGATGATTATGTCAAAGATTAAATGACTCATGTTATGATTTAAGTTTGTATAATATTTTATGAGATCACATAATGTACTTACTAAACTTAATGCTTACATAAGTTAAATCATGTTGTAGATAAGAGTAAGGCTATAGCTATAGATAAAAAATGAAAGGACAGATATGTGTACAAGGAATGTGGTGTCGAAATACGAAGTTACATCATGAAATAGAATAATAATAACATTTCGTTAAAAAATAATTCTACATATTATGAAACTTTTAATTATTACATTTTATTGCTCTCATAAACTCAACGTTATGTTGTTAAATTATGAGACTTTGGTTTTTAATAATTTACGCCTTGTAAGAAATTGTTTAAAAATGATCCGTATGAATAAAATGAGATGGGTGTGTATATTACATGTGGTTGATAAAAACTTTTAAAAATTTTCCTAGCTTATGAAAAGAAAATTATTATCATCATAGTACTGATGGAAGAATTGTTTATTGTTTCAGTGTCCCTGCTCCATTTGAACGAAAATATTCATTGTAGTGATTTTCGGAATGTAGTACGGCAAATTTGGCGTCCCTACATAGAAATCTTAGGTGGAATTTTTGGAGTTGATTTCTTCATGCCTTATTGTGGAGCTATCGTGTTGGGCACTCGGATTTAGATATGAAGATTGGGTATGGTTGGTTGTTCTTTGTGTCTTCCTCATATTATTGGTTGGTGTTTTTCCTATGTTGCCTTATTACGACCAAGTTCATTGCGTATGCCGTACCCTTTTTGCTTGCTGTCAGTTCTCCTTATTATTCGTTTGACGGAAGGCTTCTTTTTCCCTTCCTTTTGTCTTGACTATATATGAATCTTGAAGAATATTGTGTGTTGCTGCGATAGCCTTGACTTGGGGATATTATTTGGTTGTTGACGCTCAATGCAAACATTCTCAAACCTTTCTGCCAAGTGATGTACTTGTTCCATTGCTTCTTGAAATGTATCTTCATGCTTACAAACGTTGGAGGCGAGTATGTTATAATCAGAAGTAATGGTTGCTAACTTGCAAGCTCAAGTACATCATGAGATAGACTGTGGAATGAGCAAACGACATATTACGTTGAGACTTTACGTCTTTTCTCCACCTATCCTATAATAGTAACCGGGGTATTCCCACTATATTGAAGTGTTTCATAACGGCTAGTAAGTAACACTTTTGGTATAAAAACCATATTTTCAAACATGGGATACCTTTTAACGCCTTGAACTTACCTTGAATCACATTTAAATGTTCTTTTCTCCAAAATAGCTTTTGATAAGCTTTGAGCAAAGAACTCACCTACTTGTACATGGTGTGATTACGCTGATTAGTTGATCCCATGTTTTGTATAAGATATGGATGAACACATAAAAATACACATCTTGTAAGACTAAATATCATCATTTTACATTATTATTTGTCATTAAATCCCTTAATTAAAATATTTGTATGTTTAAATAATGTTTTTGTTTGTTAGTGTGAATATATATATAATTATGATTTTTAGTATGTTTTTAGGTCTAAAAATATTTTTAGTAGTTTTTAAAAAAGTGTTTTTTATATGTTAAATAATTAATATGTGTGAAATAAAGAGAACTGTAAGTTTATAAAAGCAGTAATTGGGTTTTTATGTGTGTTTTGTGTTTTAATTTAATTGCGTTTTAAATAAGTATTTATAAATATTTACATAATTTCATAATTATTATTTTGTAAAATAAATAAATTTTTTGGGTTTATTTGCAAGGTGATTGGAAATCGGGGGCAAAATGAAGGAAAGTGGTGAAAGAAACCTTAAATTTGGGTTAAAACAGATACTGTAGCAATAGAAACTCTCAATTCGAATTCAGTGCATTTGTTTCCAAATGCAGCCGAGCTGTCCGCGTGTTGGAGTGTCGCTCGTCAGAGTCTCGTTAGCAATGGGGCCTGCATGCCAGTGCAATTCCAGAACCTGAATTTTCTCCTCCGTGGGAGCGCACCTTTTTCTTCCTTGAAGAAATCTCGCTTGTTTATTTCAGCATGTTTTTCTTCCTTTCTTTGTTCGCATTAAATCAGATCCCAAGCCTTGAATCAGATTCACCCGTGATCTAACATTTATGAAGAAAAATCAATGTAATCCTTGTCCGTTATTAAGCCAGTTCATGCCATTTTCTTCCTTTTTGTTATTGTTGTTATAGAAATGGGGGACTATAGAAGATTCCTTCAAGGAATATGCATTACAAGTGTCCTTACTTAGTGAGTGATGTTATCTTATTTCACAAACGCAAAAAGAATACTCTCTTTCGGTGATAGCTTAATTTCATGCATGTAGCTCTCAAAAATTTGTTACCACACTAATTGGCAGATCGCCTCCGTCATCCAACATTTCGAAAAAGATCCATTTTTTTTTTACACATTTATTTTGTCAGCAATGAGGTTATTATTTGGTCTTTAGTCACTTTTGCCAATCTCAAGTCCTGTGCTAGTGGGGTGAAAAACCAAGCTGGTGAGGCCAATTATCAGTCTCGTAGTTGTACTTGTGGGTTAGTCTTTGATTATGTGATTGATGAAGAGGTTTTCTTTCGTCTGCAACGATGAATCTACCACTGCCCATTTTTATTTTTATATAAAAACCTTAGTTACATGGCCTTTGGTTGGAGCAGATGATTATTCCTAGGGTATGATAGTCAACAAACAAGACACCGAATCGTAATCTGGTAACAGCATGATTCTGTTACTCATAATACCAGGTGATATTCAGAGACACCGATATGTGTAGACAGGATGAGCATTGTTCGGTAGGTTGAAAAGCTTCTCTTTCCGGCTTACTCAGACACCCTGAAATGATGAATTTGGATGTCTTCGACATTGAGTTTCCTGAAGTTACTACCTTTTCTGCTAGTGGTGAATTTTCCCCAGTTGTATGGTCTATATTTCGGAGGATTCTGCTCGCTTGTCAGCTCCTCCAACGGCTTTACCATTGTGTAGTGTGCTGGGTTAAGGAAGAAAGGAATGGAAAACCTTTCCCTTTCAAAGTTAACCATCACTCTATGCTCCACACTTTCGTAGCTTTCATTGCTCCAGACCTGACCCCAATTTTCAGTTGTTACAGCCCAAATGAAATAGTCACAGAATCAAGATCCGATAATGAGTGAAATGATGACTGTATTCAGAATCATGCTATGCATTAGCTAGCATATATATACATATATATGTATAATGAGGATTTATATCAAGGAGTTAGATATTGAGTTGTAATACAGCTTTATAAAACTGACTACTGGTTAACAAATTTAACTGTCAGTTATACAGAATCAACTTTGACTAATTAACTGACGGTTAGTTATGTCTGTTGTACATAACTACTTGTCGGTTTATATGAACTGAATTTGAATAAAAACATTATTCGCCAAGAAAAGTACTGGAGTCCTTAGGTGGTACCTGAATTATGTCACCAACATTAATAATAAAAGCATTTGGTGTAGGTTTAATACGAATCCATTCTCCATCAGTTTTGCGCTTCACTTCAAGACCTCCAACGTCATCTTGAGCAAGGACAGTCAGGGCACCGTCATCTTTATGCCGACCAACGCCAAGAGCTAGGTGAGGGATGGGGCATGGTGGGTAGTGATTAAATCTGACAAAGCTGGTTTGGTCTTTGAAGAATCCACTGAACCGGCATGCTGTTAATCCTAAGCTCAAAGCAATAAGACCCATCAACTTGTCACAAAGTGTCTGCACCTCTTTCACATATTCTTCGCATGTCTCCCTGCCCAAGGTAATCCCCATATGGGATTAGGTTTAGACCAAAGTTCTGAAAAACAGGTGATAGAGAACCTAACTCTGGACACTTATGTTAGGCGCAGATGTAGAAGTTAGTCTAATTTTATTTCATATTTGTTTTCATTTTATTTTATTTAATGAATTTATTTAATTCTATTCAACTACAAATAGATCCGGGAATCAAATTTTCACTTCGGATCTTGATGATTAATATTGAATATCTGCATTCTATTCCAATTGTTCTTTTTTTTCCCTAAATTTTCACCTCGCCTCTTCTTTTATAATTCCTCTCCCTTTTTTTATTTAATGTATCACTCTTACGCTTCTGTCTCCCCTTTTTTTTTGGGTTCCCCCAAACCCACACCCCCACATCTTTTCTCTCCGTCCCACGTTAGTAACAACAAGCCATTAAAATATCCCACCAGAAGATTGAAATTTTCGTCACACACTTGCTCATTACATAACTTTATATTGTGTACAACTATTGACAAATTCATGAGATGTTTTTATATTTCAGAATAATGATGGGAAGCTTCCAGTTCTATCCACTCGGCACCCACTTAAGACCAGCTCAACAAAATGATTCTATAAAAAAATTTGATCACTTCAATAGTCATAATAAAAATGTAAGCAAATTAAAACCACTTGTGTGAAATGGAGCTTGATTCCTTTAAACATTAATGGTACTCTTTCAGAATCTCAGCTTACTATTTTAATACAGACATGCATATATTTGGCATTATTATAACCACTATTAGCATCTCGAACGCAGCTAAATTAGTCTGCGAATGCAAACTTTAGCATTTAAGCAGGAAAATCACTAGTCAAAACAGTGTGCTAAGAATTGAATCACAAAAACACATCACCTCAACTCAGCAGGTTTCTCTGGCCATTGATTACTCCACTTTGCGACTCCCTTGCCATCATTCCCCGGGACAAGAGTGGGATCCTCAACTGAAAAATCAAAGACCTCCTTCCAGTCCCTCACGTTCTTGGTGAGCTCAGTGTCATTGTATCCCATCACTCTCACCTCGTCCCTCCTCACCTTTCTCTTTTCCTCCAACGGCAGTGCGAAGAACTCCCTCGCCACCGCCTCGATCCTCCTCCGCTTCTCCGCTGGCACACCGTGGTTGATCACTTGGAAGAACCCCCACTGCTTGCACGCACTGCCTATCTCTCTCACAAGCTCCTCGTCATCTATGCCTCCAGAGAGGTCAATTAATGGTATGCCTTCTGCTTCGGCTACGTTCACCTTTGGCCTGTGCTCAGGGGCTTGTATGAAGGCCTCATCAACAACTATCTCTACTCCCATGGCTTTTCCGTTGTGTTTTTCTTTGTTTTTTTGAAAGGTTTTCTGTTGTGGTTTTGGGGTTACGTAGTACCAAACGGTGGTTATGCACACACATACATATATGAAGTAATATTGTGGTGGGGGCCATCTGTATTGGATACATTAAACCTGGACTTTTTTTTTTGTATGTCGTGTGTTGATTTGTGTCTCACACATATTTCGCAATCAATGACACTAACTGAATCCTCATCTATCAAAAAAAGAAAGGAGAAAAAAAAAAAAAAACACAATGACACTAACAAGGTATATAGTTTGGATTATTTCTGTGACAGAGACTGGCTGCGAATTTATCACTTTGCAGTTACATTGCCAAAAAGATTGGGGGGTTCATGCCATGTCTATGTATAATTTGGATCAGTTTCTGACAAAGAGCAGTTGAAATTCATCTATTTCGAGTTTCGATACCATCAATTATCAAACTAAACTGTGTGTTTTTTTTCCCTTTTTTGTTTGAAAGAAAAGGCGATGCTAATTTGATTGTCCACATACTTGGAATATTTGCTCAAATTCTGCACACACTTATAATTCCGTCTGGGAGAGCCTTTGCGTGTGCATTTAGTTAGTAGAAGAAGAAAAATAAAATATTTAATTTTTCAATAAATATTTAAATTATATTTTTAAAAGAGCTTAAATAATTATCAAAATAGATATTAATTAATAAACATCACTACAAAAAATTTGACTTTTAATCATCACTACAACATTTGTTGTGACTATTGTGTATTAATCATAAACTTTAGTTTAATTTTTGTTAAAACTAAAACTTTTAGTCACGAGATTTTTTAGGTGTGAAAACATTTCTTGACTAAAAATCCCGTAAGTAAAAGTTTTAGTCACAATAAAAATTAAACTGAAATTCATAACTAATTATACATTAGTCACAATATTTTGTCGTAACTAAAAGTTTTACTAAAATTTATTGTGCCTAAAAATCCAATATATTTGTAGTGCATGTTATGATGAAGTTTATAAGGTCTTATTTAAACTTTAATACAAATTTAAAGTCTATTTTAGAAGTATCTTTTAGAGAAATCATATTTTGTGACTTTGGCTTAAAGCTCTTGGGTAGAGCCAATACACTTTTGACATGTCATCCAAACACTTTTAAAAGTAGTTTCTGAATTCAAAATGTCAAAAGCAGTTTTTAAAAAGCCTTGTCATACATGTATGTTTTTTTTTTTCTTTTTTTTTTGTTAAGAACCAGGTCATTAGTGTTTGGATAATGTAATTTTATGCACGACAAGTTTAATACTTTGGTATTCTATATATGACATGGTCATTAACAATCACTACACCAAAAGTGACATTTAACGACATATGAAACATGACGTAAAAAGTCTTTTACGATATTGCTCGAGATGTTGTCTACAATAGGTATCATAGAATCTCTAAGACTTTGATGACACTTATTTAGATGCCGTCTTAGATGGTTTCAATGACATTTCCTACTTATCGTTAAAAACTAATATTACAATACCGTATGGGATGTCGTTTATTCTTTCTACGATACTTGTTTAGATGTTGTTGAATATTTTAACGATGTTATATAAATTGTTGTTTAAAGATATATTAATATTGGACAGGCCAATACTAGTTTAGATTCATAATAGTTAAATTCATAACAAATCAAACCATAATTAAAATCTATTATGGAAATATATAATGTCAAATATGATATATTCACAGAATGTAAGTTCACAATTGTCAGTAGAATGTGTAGACAAATATCATATTTAAGTAAATGTATAAATCCCATATCCAAGTTTGAGCACTAAGCAAGATCGTCAAACACAACAATCTTGTAGTAAAAGAAAATGCAATGAATTCTATATTTAAGTTTGAACAGTAATCAAGCTTGTCAAACCCAACAATGTTGTAGCCGAGGAAGTTGAGCATGGGTTGATCGAGTATGTTGGACGCAATAAAACAAGTAGACCTGTCAAAACAAAAATTAAAAGCAGATGCAAGTGCCGTAAAGTTAGACAACATAACTTTTATCACGTCAGACAAGTTAATGTGTAATCATTAAGTACACTGAATAAAATCGTATATATTTCCATTCTAAGGGGGAAAAAAGAAACTAAAACCAAAAAATACTCATAAAGGAAGAAAATCAAGAGGAAAAAGAAAAAATAAAACAACAAAAACTAAGCGAAAAATATGTCGGATAAAATGTAATCTGTTTGGGTCGAGGTTGTGCCAATAATCTACAACACCTTTCTATAACAGTAGATGATAGTATGATACCAAAGGAAGAATGAGCTAACATAAATAAAGCCTCTAAAAACTCTATTTTCTTTAATTGTTTTGAACTGGAAAGACTTGCTGGGGTGACTAACTTGTTTTTAGTTTCTGAGAAGGTTTTTGGACAAATTTTTTGTCTTTATTTTTATCAATTTTGATTTCACCATTCTTCCTTTTTCCTCTCTATTATCTTAAGTATCAATCAAGGAAGTTATTTTTCAAAAAATTAAAATGACTAACGCTAACAAGAAGAGAAAACTTAGTTAAGAAAACCTGAAGATCCCTTTGTTGAGCAAGAAGTTTCATCTCAACTATCTTGTACTAGTGAAGGCTGCAAAAGACAAAGCTCAAGATATATAACTAAGCCAACACAATACTATGTTGTTTTGTCATAACCACATGGGGTAAATCCAAGTTACTATGTTGTTTCACAGACTTCGATGTTTCTAATTTAACTTTAGCATCAAAACTGTGACCTTCCTCGATTAATGATTGGCATGTTGGACCACGCACACCCTTGCCATGTTCAGTGAAAAAGTAAGAGATTAATTACACTGATAAAGGAAGGGCAAAAACCAAAAAAGGCCTGCATACCATGAAGCTGCACCTGGAAGAGAAATAGATCTCCCAGTATTTCCATTTGGCAAACCGTTTGTAACATTTCCAGTATTCTACTAGATTAAACATCAAAAATCAGAACAGAAGTTTCCAAGTACATCATGCTAAGCAAAAGTCAGCCATCAAATACGTGCTTCCAGATTTCTTCTACATATCTATAAATGTTTTACCACTATACATCTATAAATGTTTTACTATAAACACAGCAAAATAGCAACCCAGAGCATTGAGAAGAAACAGACACTTAAAGGCTTGTTTAAATGTCCATGTAAACATGGACTGAAGAGGGCAACAAAAATGCTAGAATCTTACATGACGTATTTCTTTACTAAAGGTTTTCCAGAATAAGCGGAACTGTTATTGCAATAATCGTCTGTAGGTGGTGGTAGAACGTTCCCTGAACACCGTTGCACATTGTTTGCAGCACCAGTAATTTGTTGAACTCTACGCCTTTAAAACCATCATGTAAGTTAAACTAAGCATAAGATAAAACACTAAATAGACCATTCAAATAGCACAAAGAGAAATTTTGTGATATGTAAGAATGAAAACAGTAAGAATACATTAGCACCTAAATTAACACAAATCCAGCATATTTGATGAGTATAGAAATTTTCAAGATATCTCATACCATCAAGGTGAAGAGTTAACATTAATCCAAAATCAGAGCTTGTCGTTTTCTCTCAGTCTAGTCATTTCTTAGATTTTGCTAACACAAATGGTTAAGCACCACTAGTCAATCTAAAATATGAAAAATATGATAAATAATTTACTAAATATCCTCAAATTCAGGTTCAATGATTTTTCAAAGTTTGCCAACATTATTCTCACCTATCAATTCTTTATTTCCTGAATTTCAGAGTAGGAACTCTGCAGTCAAAAAACAGAGAACAACACAGGACAAAATCTATTTGTTTAATTGTGCTTTACTATTCTTATAAACTAGAAGATAAAGAAACAACAACAACAAATAAATAAACAAACAAACCAAGCTGAACAAGTCTAGTTTTTATTAGAAAAAAATGCAGTGTTTACAAAGTGTAGCATTTTCAACTTTAGATGAATTACAAAACTAAACAAGAGACACAGTCATCGGCTACATGACAGCTTCAATTAGTATCAGTAAAAAGCTACATCTAAAATTATTTTTTTTATATATACATTCAAGAGCTAAATTTCAGCTTTACATCCAGAAGAAAAGACCAAATCGGAAGCTCCAAAAAAATAAAAAATAAAAAACAGTACTCCACTCCAAATGACAAAATTCTGAATAAAAACAAATCCAAATCTAATCCACTAGATAAGGAGGGATGATATGATGATGGTAATCTGATTATGGATATCAAACTTCTTAAGTATATTGTCCTTCATTCTTGTTCAAAAAATATTAGTTTAATTTTACTTGACTTATCTCATTACAGAGATTGATAAATTACTCAATCGCACTGGCTAACAAATAATATCACGATCAAATAGATGAAAATTCAAAATCAAACAGTTGAAATAGAAAGAAAATCAAAATTAATTACAGAACACAGTGAATGAGAAATCACCTGGTCGCACTAGCAAACAAATTGAATTTTGTGTCAAAATAGAAAGAACTGGAAATCAAGCAGTTAAAATAGAAAGAAATTTCAAAATTCTAACTACAGAAGCTAGAGAAATCAAAGTTTACACTTGTCGATGGCTGCAAAGAGTTCCTCTTCACCGTCAATGTCCTCTTGTTCAACGAGCTGGAGGTTCTGCTCTATAGAGGTGATCGACAATGGAGGATGTTTCTGATGAAACGGTAAAAGAGCAAAGTCAAAAAGAAGAGAAGGAGTTCAGAGATTGAAAAGGCTTACTTGATGTAGATTGGTGCTAGAGACTGAGGAAGTGGTCAGCGATTGGTGACAAAGACGATCGAAGAACTAGCTCGGTGCTGAAGATGGAGGAAGTGATCGGTGAACGAAGGAGTAGGTCGGCGCCGAAGATTGAGGAAGTGATCGATAAACGGAGTAGCTCGAAGCCAGAGATGGAAGAGTTGGTCAGCGAGCCCTTAGAAACTCCCGAGTTCAAGAAGCTCTCGAGCTTTTTCCAATCCACTTTTATATGCTTTCAATCCAAACGACATATGCTACAAACTTGTTTCTGTATTGTCTTTTTTTAGCGGTGTCTTTCAAATCTTTTTGGCGTTTTTCTACAATTGTTTTGTAGTTTTTTAGTGTTTTTAAGAAACGTCGTTTGTTTAAGAAATGTGCTTCCTTTTTATTTAATCTTTTTAGTTAATCAAGCTTTCAAATATGTTTACACCATTGTTCCAAAGTTCTTTCAATTCATCTATTAACGGCTCCAAATATACATCGATGTCATTTCCAGGTTGCTTTTGACCTAGTACAAGCAAAGTCAGCGTTAAGTTCTCCTTAGACATGCATAAATCTAGTAGAAGGTTGTATATGGTCAATACCACCAGCCAACAACTATAGGTAGAACTAAGGTTATTAAAAGGGTTGAACCCACCAGCAGCAAGTCCAAGTCTCAAATTTTTCGAATCAAAAGCAAAATCTGGCCACTTTTTGTTGATAAAATTCCGTACAAATGAGTCAACCGGATGTCTCAACTTGCCACCTTGATTATGATGTGTAGAATGCCATTTCAATTGTTCTACCTTTTCTAGTGAGAGAAACATCGACTGAAGTCTCAGAATCAATGGAAAGTAGCGCAAATTTTTTGCAGGAACTCCCCTCTGAATCTCTCTATCATGATAGTGGTTAGAGAAAAAAACCTTGAAAAATTTGTCCAACTTTTATCCATCATGATAATCTCTCTGTCATATCTTCTTACCTAATTCATAGAAATAACAACAAGAAGTATTAGACTACATTAACAAAATTGTATAATAATATGGCTCGGACCACAATGGAAGAGACTAGCAAAACTAGGAAAAGTTTGATGTAGCCTTGGAAATCTATCATGGCTGAATTTTGAGTGAAGAAAAAATATGATGAAATTATGAAGACCAAAAGTGTTTTATAAATGAAGGGCTAATTTTTCTTTAATATTCAAAAAAAAAAACTTGAGAGGCCTGCAGTCTTTTTAATTTGGGTGATTAATCATTGCAAAGAAAAAGAGTTTGATGAGTTTCATGGGGTCTTGTGCTTTGATGAAATGAAACATTTGATCAGTCTGTTGACAATACAAAAATAAAGGAACAAAGGACATGCTCATTGTCATGCCACGAGGTGGTTCATATAAACTAGAATGCTAGGTGATTCATATCAGCATACGACATTGCATTGCAGCACCAAACCAACCAAGACATATCATCCAATAGCTAGGCCTAAGAAGTAAACCAAAGTAAGCACCAAACTAAAACTCAGGAAAGGACAATCCCCCCATCACATTAAACCAACAAGCCATTAAACCACTAAGCCAGTACATCAACTGTCTCTGTGGCGATGCTTAACCGAATTGGCCAATTGAGTACACTGAAGTTCTAGTGTTCTAAGTGACTAAGAATCTCAAATTCATTCTTGAACTGTTGTGCACGTTTGTAGTTGTTCTCATATAGGTGCTTTACTACTACTACACGACCATCACGAAGCTCGCCAGTTAAAATTAACAATTCGAAGAATTTTTTTGGAATTTTGAGGGACTAGTTATTAAACAGAAATAGATATTAGTATTAAGAGTGATGTAAGGGTTTATCTCTCACACCATAGTAAGCATAATTACTCATGATTAAATTTTGGAGCAGTACAGGGACGGTGTCCTGATATGATTTGGTACTTCTATCTTAAGCTAGAAGAACGTTTTTAATTATTCTAATTACCTTTTTTCTCAGTTGTAGCAGTGACTTAGGAATTTAAAGAATATGGATCTTAGTTAGTCCTTTGAATTGACTACAATATACCAGATCTCTTCGGTGCTCCACGGCATGAGAGTATTTTCCTCGGAGGGTGCATAAGTTTAGTTCAAATTCCTCCTCTCAGCCTTCAAACTTTTGATCAGCATACTATTGACTCTGAAAAGTGTTCTTGGCTTTTTATATTTATGAAAAGACCTAGAACCCTTAAACTCTATGTGTGTGATATCCTTAAACACCTTCCAAATATTTTGGAGAATATGAAGTTTTAAAATTTAAGTGACACTACAGTAGTAGAATTACCCACATCAATTTGGTCAATCAAAAATCTTATTGTGCTGGACCTAAGCGAGTGCAAATTGATCAAGAATCTTCCTTGTAACAAGGAAAAGAGGGACAACATCAGTTGTCACTAGTGACTGCATCTACAAAAATATTCTACTGATACACCTTTAATTATCTTGACTTCTAATTAACTAATGAAGACCACCCTGAGCAAACATATAAATGAGTCTAATTACTTATAATTTTTTAAAACTGTCAGATAGAATGTCATCTATCAAAGTAAAAACATGTTTTTACAGGTAAATGAGGAGACAAAAACTATGAACGTTCTCACAACAAAGTAGAAAATTACAAGTCACAACTTGCTTTGCATAGAACTAATGTTTACTTACTAAACAGAATTCAAGTTTACTTACTGAACAGGATTCATACATGTATGAAAAACACAATAACAAACACCAAAAAAATAGTGTAAAAGAGAACCGCTAGTAGTCTCATCAACTCCCTATAGCAGCACCAATTATAGGTTCTAAAATCTAATCTTAACATACAAAAGAGTGTAAGAAAAAAAAAACTTAAAATAACAGAAGATAATTTCCAAGCAAAACCCACATATATTCTTCAAAAAACAAAGGAGAACAATACCAAATCAAGAAATTCAATACAAACACAACGAAAGAAGGAAAAACCTGGTTGATAATTGCACACTGATGGAGGGAAGACACAGACGGAGGAGGAGAAGCAGATATGGAGAAGAGAGATTGTGTGGGGAAAAGGGGGAATTTGTTTTCCTCAATTTTCTCGGCTAACAAACAGAAATTATCGTGGTTGTGAACTAGCAGCAACGGCAGCCATGGCAAGAGACCCAGTAAGATAATCCTACAACAACAGAAAATGGCAAGAAACAAGGGCAAAACAAGTGAAGCATTGAAAGCTTAAGCTTAGAATCTGTTTCGTTCCACAGATAACAAAAATAAACTTGAATGTTACCAGTGTTTTCCTCAATTTTCTCGGCTAACAAATAGAAATTATACAGCATTAGAAATCTCAATGAAATTCAACATCGCAAGGAATTTTGTTTCAAATAAAATTGAAGAAAATAGAAAATCAAAAATGATGAACACAAAAAAGATTGAAACCTGATTGAGATAATTGATGGAGAGATTGAAGTAGCAAGAATCAAGCAAGTTGGAATTTTTTTTTTAATTTGCGGAGTCTGGTTTTTCTTTTGAGGGAATAGTTTTTTTTGTTTTTCATTGAGGAAGAAGAGGGAATCGATTGTTCCCTTAAAAAAAATTTCTAAATATTACTTTTTACCATTTATGAACAAGAACTTACCTAAGATAATTGCTTGACAGGGTTAATTTTAACCATCTAGTGGTGGGTTCAAACCTTTTCATGATTTTTTTCATAAAAAACAATAATTTTATCCTCTTTTTTGTTAGAAGAATAAGTTAATTACAACATAAAAATAGAAACGTAACAAACTCTAAAGACAACGTATATTAAATATTTTCACGACGTACAATATAATGTCATATAAAAACAACAAAGATGACATACATGACATACAATGCAATATTATTAAAAAAATTATTTTAACTACGTTAAACTATTGTCGTTAAAAGGCTTTCACGACATACAATACAATGTCGTATAAAAGCAATAAAGACAACATATGTTTGATGTCGTCATTAAATAATTTCACGACATACGATGCAATGTCATTAAAAAAATTATTTTAACAACATTAAACTATTGTCGTTAAAAGAAGAACATTAGTATGATATCTTTATGAATGTCATTAATTAGACATACAATACAATGTCGTATAAAAACAACAAAGATGACATACATGACATACAATGCAATATCATTAAAAAAATTATTTTAACTACGTTAAACTATTGTCGTTAAAAGGCTTTCACGACATATAATACAATGTCGTATCAAAGCAACAAAGACAACATACGTTTGATGTCATCGTTAAATAATTTCACGACATACGATGCAATGTCATTAAAAAAATTATTTTAACAACATCAAACTATTGTCGTTAAAATGAGAGTATTAGTATGACATCTTTATGAATGTCATTAATTATTGTTTCAAATGTTATTAATGACATATTTGTTGAAGATGTCGTTATATGTACTTTTCAACGACATACAAAAACTACATGTTATAAATAACATGTCGTTAAATGTAGTTTAACGATATACAAAAACTACATGTTATAAATAACAGGTCGTTAAATGTAGTTTTTCTTGTAGTGAATATTTTTCAACGATGCTTTGGACATGGCGGAATAGCTTTAATGGCCTAGATATCATGATTATGTGATTGGATCCTTTTATTTTCACCACATTATTAGGCTGATTGTTGTCGATCATCCGCCGTTCTACATACTACTACCATATCTTTCTCGGAGATGTAAACCCGATTAACTGACTCGTACTTGTCACTAAGCAAAAGCTAGTGGTCTCACTGAGGTGGTGGCCAGTGCCAAATCATGTCCGTAAATAATAGATCAATTTTATATTGAAGAGTTTTTCAAGGCACTTGCACCTTAAACTTTCAAATTACTATCTGAACTTTGAATTTGTGACAATTTTTCTTCTGAATTCATCAGTTGATTGTCGCAAACTATCATCAAATCGATTAATCAAGTCAAAATTGAAAAGAAATGTCATCATGCACGTGACATGATGTGCTTTTCATTGCATAGTTTTAAACAATGCTAATATGACTTTTTACGATGTTACACATGATTTATACCTTTATTTTAAATGAATTTGCTGAAAAAGAAAGACTTTTACTTTTAAATGCTTGATTTTCGTATTTTGAATCATTCTAGAGTTTATTTTGAGGCTTACGCGGTTTGAGGCTGACGCTTTGCTTGATAAAGACAAAACGCCTCAATATCCAATTGCTACTAGGGATTGCAGTGGTGGTGTTTTAAACACAAACATAAGGAATAAAGGAATTATTATAAAGAATACAAAACAAAAATACATGAAACATTATCATAAAAAATAGTGGTTTTTTGATAATGACGAAAATAACTAAGAAAATGTTGTATAAATACACCAAAGTGTGAATAAGAGCATTTTCATTGAAAGAAGTTTTAAATAATAAAAAAAATGTCAAGTATGGCGGTCAAAGTATGAATATAAGCGTCATTAATTATTATAAATAATAGAAGTTGTACTATCATGATAAAAATTCTTTTAAAAAACGAATAAAAAGAGGAAATTAAACACATAAAAAATCAAACGACCATGTTGGAAACAAAATGGAGGAAGGAATATGAACCGACACAAACAAAATAATGCAAACCAAGAGAGTAAGCTAAGAAACCAAAAGGGGGAAAAAAGGGAATGCAGCAACAAACATATCATAACGGCTGGCAACGGCATAATAGATCATCAGAAAAGATCACATACACAATACAGGATAAAAATTTCAAATCAAAGCGAAATGAACAAAACTTGCACGATGTTTGATGATTGAAAACTAGAAAAAAAAAGATGATAGTGGGAGGGAAAGTATAACAAAAATTGTTAATGTTAGTTCTCCGACAAAAGAATGTTAACAGACATAATGCTGTAAGGAATGTTTCCAAAATAAACGAAAAGAACAGTATTATAGTTGTAATAAGCAGATATATTTGTTATCACATCCTTTGCACCTTATTTCAAGATCCAAGCATCCTTTCATTTTCTCTCATTCACTCTCCCTCACGTCACCCCCTTACTTCCCTCGTTTGCTCAAGCCCAAGAACACACACGAAACTTCACACCAATACACTTCAACCAAACCAAGCTTTTTACAACATCAAAGTCACCCCATCAACTACTTAAATCTACTGCAAAGTATTCCTAAGTTTAGAAAAAAGCATTCCTTTAAATCCGAAAGCAAAATGGATAAATTACGGTATGTTCCTTGAAACCATAGTCGGAGCCAAAATGGGGATTCGACCACATTTTGAGGTTAGTTTTTCTATTTATTTTTGTAGAAAAATTTTACTACGATATTATGGTATGTGTGAGTATGATTTTATGTGGTTTAATATTTAATTTGGTTTAACAAACAATTTTTTTTACTATTATTCATAATCCCATTTTTAGCCCAAAAACCTATACTTCAGGATTTTTGGGGAAGAATAGAAGTAAGATGTTGAGAAAATTTCTTTTGAGTATTGTTCATACATATGTCAAGCGTCTCTTATAAAAATTCATATTTAAATACATTAGATTTGGTTTATTTGAGAATTTATATTAAATATTGTTTCTTACAACTCTTAAACTGCCTTCAAATGTGATGATTTGTTTGATGATATTATGAGATATGTTTATGCTAAAAAAATTTACAAATGCGCATACGTATGTTTAGTTATTGCCTGTAAATTTTTAGTTTTTTGCATATGCTAGAAATTAAGTTAAAAATCAATAAATACGTACTGCTCAGTTTTCTAAGCTACTTTCCAGCAACATTTTGAAAATTTTAGAACATTAGAAAAATATTTAGAGTGATCTAGACATTATCAAAATAAATGTGGACGTATATATGGAGATTAGGAATGTTATGCTAAAGTTACAGATGAATTAGAATTTTGTATAATTTTAGAAAATTCCTTCATCACTAACTGTCTGTAGGTTGTTTATAGTGACAGATTGTTTTTGTGGCTTCTAAATATAAGAAAAATGTTATAGTGGCTCAAACTTGACGAAATTAAATTTAGTGGTATATTTCGATGTTTAGAATATTTGGTAAAAATTTTAGATTGGTTTGAATTTTATGAGATTTTTTAAAATTCATATAACATTAGCTGTCTGTGTTGTTTTTCCAGAAACGGTGTAATGTTTTGGAAAATGTGAAAATAATACTTAGAGTAATCGAGAAGTCATAAAAATTAATGTTGTGACATGTATCGATATTAGAATGTTGTATTAAAATTTCAAAGTCATTGGAATTTTATATGATTTTAGAAAAATTGTGGAGTGACGAGTGCCAAAAATTGTGAATCTGCCTAGAATGTGGTAGTTGTATAAGTTATTTTAAGTGATTAAGTTTGATATTGCTGATTTCCATAATGATAAATGTGATGTTTTAAGTATGTTCTTATACCAAAAATATTTCTTTTATCACTATGTTATAATGTTAAAGACATTTGAAGCACCTAAGTCATTGGAAGTAGAGAGAAACCATCCACTTGTAAGTGGTTAAGTAAATTTGCTACAAGTCAAGTAAGTACCTTCTCACCTGCAACATGATAAAGGATGATGAAAAGTTTTGAGAAATCTTACATGTTTTTATGTTATTAACGTTTATATATTTCTCATTCAAAAGTTTCCTTTTACGATGGTTTTGAAAAAATGTCTTTTTACAGATGTTTTCAACGTTTGTTTTATGATGCAAAAGATATTTTCTCAAATATATAATCATCATTGGGTGTGCAACACCTTGATTATGTGATACATATACATATCCTTGATTATGTATATATGTATATGTATCACATAATCAAGGCGTTGTACACCCAATGATGATGTTTGTCCACCAAGGTGGACTATCCCCAAGGTGGACTATCCCCCAAGATGGACTTGTGACGTTTGGTTTGGGAGTAGCTACCATTTTCCTCTCATAACGGCGCGCCATAATGATGTCAATAGTGTAATGTCAGGACCCTAAAATATAAAATTAATGGTTTTAATATAGAAAAAGAAAAAGCCAAGACATATTTTCATAAAGTGTGCTTTATAGACTATGATGATTGTGTCAAAGATTAAATGACTCATGTTATGATTAAAGTTTTATAATATTTTATGAGATCACATAATATACTTACTAAGCTTAATGCTTACTTAAGTTAGATCATGTTGCAGATAAAGGTAAGGCTATAATTGTAACTAGAGAATGGATAGACAAATATGTGTGCAATAAATGTGGTATTAGAACACAGAGTTACGCATAAAATAAAATAATAATAACGTTTTGCTAAAAAATAATTCCGCATCTTATGAAACTTGTTCAATTAATACATTTTATTTCTCTCATGAACTCGATGTTATGTTGTTGAATTATCAGACTTTAGTTTTTTATAATTTACGCCTTGTAATCATCATATACGCCTTGTAGTGATTTTTGGAATGTAGTACAGCAAATTTGGTGTCCCCACATAGAAATCTTAGGTGGAATTTTTGGAGTTGATTTCTTCATGCCTCATTGTGGAGCTATAGTGTTGGGTACTCGGATTTACATATGAACATTGGGTAGGTTGGTTCTTCTTTGTATCTTCCTCATATTATTGGTTGGTATATTTCATGTATGTTGCCCTATTATGATCGAGTTCGTTGCATATCTCGCACCGTTTTTGATTGCGGTCAGTTCTCTTATTGTCCTTATTATTCCTCGATCGCATAGTTTCTTTTTCCCTTCCTTTTGTTTTGACTGTATATGAATCTTGAAGAATGTTGTGTATTACTGCGCTAACCTCATCAAAAGGAACTTGGGGATATTATTTGGTTGTTGATGCTCAATACAAACATTCTTAAACCTTTCTGTCAAGCGATGTACTTGTTCCCTTGCTTCTTGAAATGTGTCTTCATGCTTACAAGCATAGGAGGCGAGTATAATCAGAAGTAATGGTTGCTAACTTGCAAGCTCAAGTACATCATGAGATATACTGTGGAAAGTGCAAACGACATACTGACTTGAGACTTTGCGACTTTTCTCCACCTATCTTATAATAGTAACCGGGGCATTTCCATAATATTGAGGTGTTTCATAATGGCTAATAAGTAACGTTTTTAGTATAAAAACTATATTTCAACAATGGGATACCTTTTAACACGTTGAACTTACCTTGAATTATATTTAAATGTTCTTTTCTTCAAAATAGTTTTTGATCATTTTTTAGCAAAGAACTTACCTGCTTGTTCATGTTGTGATCACGCCAATTAGTTGATGGATTTCCCATGTTTTATATAAAATATTAATAAACACATAAAAATATATATTTTGTGAGACTCAATATTATCATTTTACATTATTTTTTGTCATTAAATCCCTTAGTTAAAATATTTGTATAGTTAAAATATTTGTATGTTTAAATAGTGTTTTTATTTGTTAGTGTGAATATATATTAATCATGATTTTTTTAGTATGTTTTTAGGTCTAATAATATTTTTAGTAGTTTTTTAAAAAGTGTTTTTATGTGTTAAGTAATTAATACGTGTGAAATAAAGAGAATTGTAAGTTTATGTAAGTAGTAATTGTGTTTTAATGTGTGTTTTGTGTTTCAATTTAATTGTGGATTAAATAAGTATTTATAAATATTTACATAAACTCATAATTTTTATTTTGTAAAATAAATTAATTTTCTGGGTTTATTTGCAAGGTGATATAAAATCTGGGGCAAAATGAAGGAAAGTGGTGAAAGAAACTTTAAATTTGGGCTAAAACAAAAATTATGGCAATAGAAAACAGTTATCTGATCGTTTCCAAATGCAGCCGAGCTATCCGCGTGTTCCAGTATCATTCGCCCATCAAAATGGCGACAGCAATGGGGCCCGCATGACGTTTTTCTGCCTTTCTTTGTTCGCATTACATCAGATCCCAAGCCTTGAATCAGCCTTGAGTCAGATTCTCACGTGATCTAATACAGATGAAGAAAAATCAATGTAATCCTTGCGCGTTATTAAGCCAGTTCATGCCATTTTTCTTCCTTTTTGTTTTTGTTATTGTTTTTTTTTTTTTTTATCAAAATCACCTTGTCCAGCCGGTTTCTAATTTTTACCCTACCTTTTATACCCATGAAATAGCCTTCAACAATATTGGTCTTTGGATCTCCTTTATGTTGCCATGTCAGCATTTTGAATGGTCTAAGATTAAGAGTGGGAATTTTCCCCCATTGTTGAAGTGGGGGACTATAGAAGACTCCTTCAAGGAATCTGCATTATTAGTGTCTTTTCTTAGTGGAGTGATGTTATCTTATTTCATAAAGGCAATAAGAATAGTCTATTCGGTAATAGCTTAATTTCATGCATGCAGCTCTCTCAGAAAATTGTTAAAGTCTATTTTAAAAGTTTTTTTTTTTTTTTGAGAAGTTATATATTTTGACTTTGGCTTAAAATTTCTGGGAGAGTCAAAACATTTTTGACGTATCATCTAAACATTTTTAAAAGTAGTTTCTGAGGTCAAAAGGTCATAATTAAAGCAGTTTTTAATAAGCCCAGTCAAACATGCATGTTCTTTTTTTTTTTTTTTTGTCTCAACGATGCTTTGGAGAAGGAGGAATAGCTCAATAGCCTAGATATCATGACCAGGTGATTGGATCCTTTTATTTTAACCACATCGTTAGGCTGATTGTTGTCAATCATCCCCCGTTTTACATACTTATTTACCACCATATCTTTCTCGAAGTAGATGTAAACCGGATTAACTGACTCGTACTCGTCACTAAACAAAAGGTAGTGGTCTCACTGAGGTGGTGGCCAGTGCCAAATCATGTCCATAAATAATAGATCAATTTTACATTGAAGAGTTTTTTCTTTTAAGGCATTTGCACCCTAAATTTTCAAATTACCATCTGAACTTTTAGTTTGTGACAATTTGTACTAAGGAAAATTATCATCATCATAGTACTGATGGAAAAATTGTTCATTGTTTCACGATGTCGCTGCTCCATCTGAACGAAAATATTCATTGCAGTAATTCAGAATGTAGTATGGCAAATTTGGTGTCCCTACATAGGAATCTTCATACCTTATTGTGGAGCTATAGTGTTGGGTACTCAGATTTAGATATGAAATTGGGTAGGTTGGTTGTTCTTTGTATCTTCCTCATATTATTGGTTGGTGTTTTTCATGTATGTGGCCCTATTATGACTGAGCTCATTGCATATCCCGCATTGTTTTGCTTGCGGTCAGTTCTCCTGTTGTCCTTATTATTCTTTTGTCGGACGGTTTCTTTTGCCCTTCCTTGTGTCTTGACTATATATGAATCTTGAAGAATGTTGTGTATTATTATGATAACCTCATCAAAAGGGACTTGAGGATATTATTTGGTTGTTGATGCCCAATACAAACTTTCTTAAACCTTCCCGTCAAGTGATGTACTTGTTCCCTTGCATCTTGAAATATGCCTTCATGCTTACACGCGCAGGAGGCGAGTACGTTATAATCAGAAGTAATGGTTGCTAACTTGCAAACTCAAGTACGTCATGAGATAGACTGTGGAAGGGGAAAACGACATATTGACTTGAGACTTTGCGTCTTTTCTCCACCTATTCTATAATAGTAACAGGGTCATTTCCACAATATTGAGGTGTTTCATAACGGCTAGTAAGTAACATTTTTGGTATAAAAACTATATTTTCAACAATGGATACCTTTGGTATAAAAACTATATTTTCAACAATGGATACCTTTTAACACGTTGAACTTACCTCGAATCATATTTAAATTTTCTTCTCTCCAAATAGTTTTGGATCAGATTAGTTGATCAATTTCTAATGTTTTGTATAAGATATAAATGAAGACCAAAAAAAATACACATTTTGTAAGACTAAATATCATTATTTTACATTATTATTCATCATTAAATCCCTTAATTAAAATATTTGTATATTTAAATAGTGTTTTTGTTTGTTAGTGTGAATATATAGGTAATTTTAATATTTTTTAGTATGTTTTTAGGTCTAATAATATTTTTAGTAGTTTTTAAAAAAGTGTTTTTAATGTGTTAAATAATTAATGTGTGAAATAAAGACAACTGTAAGTTTATATAAGCAATTATTGTGTTTTTATGTGTGTTTTGTGTTTTAATTTAATTGTGTATTAAATAAGTATTTATAAATATTAATTTTATAATTTTTATTTTGTAAACAAATAAATTTTATAGGTTTGTTTGCAAGGTGATTTGAAATCGGAGGCAAAATGAAGGAAAGTGGTGAAAGAACCTTTAAATTTGGGCTAAAGCAGAAATTAAGGCAATAGAAATTCTAAATTCGAATTCAGTGGAGTTCATGTATCACGGTACAGTCGTCTGATCGTTTCCAAATGCAGCCCAGGTGTCCGCGTGCTCCAATGTCATTCGTTCATCAGAGTCGCATCAGCAATGGGGCCCGCATGCCAACGCAATTCCCGAAACTGAGCTTCCTCGCCCGCGGGAGTGCATCTTTTTCTTCCTTGAAGCAATCTCGTCCGTTTATTTCAGCACGGTTTTCTTCCTTTCTTTGTTCGCATTACAACAAATCCGAAGCCTTGAATCAGATTCACCCGTGATCTAATATAGATGAAGAAAAATCAATGTAATCCTTGCCCGTTGTTAAGCCAGTTCATGCCATATTTGTTCCTTTTTGTTATTTTTATTATAGAAATGGAGGACTGTCGAAGATTCCTTCAAGGAAAATGCATTATAAGTGTCCACGTTTCGTTAAATAATAATTCCGCATATTATGAAACAAGTTAAATTCTTTCTCTCATGAACGTGACATTACGTTGATAAACTATCGAACTTTGGTTTGTAATAATTTAGGCCTTGTAAGATATTGTTAAAAAACTACACATATGAATAAAATGAGTTGGGTGTGTATATTACCTATGGTTAATAAAAACTTTAAAAAATTTTCATAGCTTACGAAAAAAAATATCATCATCATAGCACTGATAGAAAATTGTTCATTGTTTCACGATGTCCCTGCTCCATATAAACGAAAATAAACATTGTAGTGATTTTCGGAATGTAGCACGGCAAATTTGGTGTCCCTGCATAGAAATCTTAGGTGGAATTTTTGGAGTTGATTTCTTCATGCCTTATTGTGGAGCTATAGTGTTGGGCACTTGAATTAAGATATGAAGATTGGGCAGGTTGATTGTTCTTTGTATCTTCCTCATATTATTGGTTGGTGTTTTTTGTGTGTGTTGCCCCTATTATGACCAAGTTCATTGCATATCCCGCACCATTTTTGCTTGCAGTTAGTTCTCCCGTTGTCCTTATCATTCGTCCATTGGACGGTTTCTTTTTCCCTTCCTTTTGTCTTGACTATATATGAATCTTGAAGAATGTTGTGTGTTGCTGCGATAGCCTCATCAAAAGGGACTTGGGGTTATTATTTGGTTGTTGACGCTCAACACAAACATTCTTAAACCTATTTGTCAAGTGATGTACCTGTTCCCTTGCTTCTTGAAATGTGTCTTCATGCTTACAAGTGTAGGAGGCGAGTATGTTATAATCAGAAGTAATGGTTGCTAACTTGCAAACTCAAGTACATCCTGTAGAAGGAGCAAACGACATATTGACTTGAGACTTTGCGTCTTTTCTCCACCTCTCCCATAATAGTAACCGGGATATTTCCACAATATTAGGTGCTTCATAACGGCTAGTACGTAACGTTTTTGGTTTAAAAACCATATTTTCAACCACGGGGTTACTTTTTAACACCTTGAATTTACCTTGAATCATATTTAAATGTTATTTTCTCCAAAATAGCTTTTGATCATTTTTGAGCAAAGAACTCACCTGCTTGTACATGGTGTATTAACGCCGATTAGTTGATCGATTTCCTATGTTATGTATAAGATATTAATAAACACATAAAAATACACATTTTATAAGCCTAAATATTATCATTTTATACTATTATTTGTCATGAAATTCCTTAGTTAAAATATTTGTATGTTCAAATAGTGTTTTTATTTGTTAGTGTGAATATATATATGTAATTATGATTTTTTAGTATGTTTTTAGGTCTAATAATATTTTTAGTAGTTTTTAAAAAAGTGTTTTTATGTGTTAAATAATTAATATGTGTGAAATAAAGAGAACTGTAAGTTTATATAAGAAGTAGTTGTGTTTTGATGTGTGTTTTAATTTAATTGTGTATTAATAAGTATTTATAAATACTTACATAAATTCATAATTTTTATTTTGTAAAATAAATAAATTTTCTGGGTTTATTTGCAAGGTGATTTTAAATCTGGGACAAAATGCAGGAAAGTGGTGAAAGAAACTTTAAATTTGGGCTAAAACAGAAATTGTAGCAATAGAAACTCCAAATTCGAATTCAGTGGAGTTCACGTGTCGCAGTACAGTCGTTTGATCGCTTCCAAATGTAGCCGAACTGTCCGCATGTTCGAGTGTCATTCGCCATCAGATTCGCGTCAGCAATGGGGTTCTCTTGCCAGTGCAATTCCAGAACCTGAGTTTTCTCCTCCGCAGGCGTGAACGTTTTTCTTCCCCGAAGAAATCTCGTCTGTTTATTTCAGCATGTTTTTCTCCCTTTCTCCATCAGCACTGAAGAGCATCCCCTCTACGTTACCATGTGTAGTCCTTGAAAAAATGTGCAAAACTAAGGTTGAAGATGTTACAAGAGATGATCTTAAACACACCCTTTTCTGTCTAACCGGAATTGAGAAGATTTCAGGCTTCAAGATTCGTCGATTCTATAGGGACTGGTTGGATTCTGGTTTTCCATTGAAGGCTTTTCTTGGTTTTAATTTGAAGCAATTAGAAACGAAGAAGAAACTTGTAAAAATCTAAAGAACAAGATCATAACTCTAAAAGCTGAGTTGGAGAAATGCGAGAAGAATCTTGACAAGTTGGAAACACAGAGATCTCAGATGTCAGATTTCATGAAGGAGTGCTCGAGTGAAGCATCAGCATGGAAGAACAAGCATTTCGGTGACAAGTGGTTCTGATAGATAAAATATAACGCAGGTGCCTTTGATCTTTACTCTTGTTGTATTGTATCCTTTCACTTTGTTTTATACATCATTCTCATTTTACTTCTGTTTCTGTGGACTAATAATATCAATATAAATAAGTGATCTGCTGTTGACATCTGACGAAAAAAAAGTTAAAATTGCATTTCTTAAATTATCTTTAGTCAATATAAACTCTGATACGCAAATTATTTATCTCACGAAAAGGAACTACTCAATCCCAATCCCAGCCAGAGTTATAATACCACTTACCAAGAACACAGTCTTTGTGGCAAGCACATGATTATCAAACCTGGTCTTTTTAAGGACGACATTTTTCTTCTCAGCCAAACAAGCGATGCAAACTCCATCAACATTCCCAAATTGTGCAAGAAGTTTGCTGATGAAATTGTCACCGTGAAATATCATGTAAGAGATTGCTAGAGCAATATTTATAGTTGAAACAGAAATCAAATTTCTATGTAAACCAAGAATAAAATAAACATTATTCAACATTAAAAACTTATTTCGAAAATAAAGTTTAATTGCTCCTACTGCTTTTGCTGAAACAACCATCCCTGTTCTCACTCTCGTCATGTGTTCTACGTCATCAAGTTCTCTTGAAAACTAAATATCTGCAAAAAAGAACAAACATTAATAGTTGCCCCTAAATCAATTATCCAAGGTGATATTTCATCTTTAACTAAGCATGCTTTTAGAACAAGTAAATTTGATTTACCGTTCTTCTGTTCCTCTTTGAGCTCTTGGAGATTCTTTTTACAATTTCTCTTCTCGTACATATTTACATTACGATGGAAACATTTTCTTTTGGGTTTCTTTGTGCTCCTTTTTATTGTTGTTGCTCTTGTTTTTCTAGGGTTTTTCTGTTAACACCCCCTTTATGAGACATTACCATCTCCGTCGCTTGGCGTTATTTGACAAATATTTTTACAACTGTTAGGTTTGCAATTAAAATTCTGTAAATAAAAGTTAACAAAACCATAACAGTTTTTCTTTAAAAAGAAAATCATCATTAGAACAGTACCAGTCGATCTATCCTGTACTGAAACCTTTATTAAACAAATTCCATTTCAAGTTCTTGAAATCAACAATAAACAAACGTTATAGTCACTACAAAATCTTAGGACCAAAAAATATAGGATTCATAATAGTGAAAGTGAAAAATAAGAATAGTCTCCATAATTAGGAAATTCTTTTGTTGGATACTTTGTCCTGAGGTTCCGCTGCCACCGTCATCTCGCATCCACATCGCCATCCTCCATGCTTACATGCTCTTTTTCCCTTGTCTGCAATATGAGAGAACAAACTAGTAAGCAAAAGCTTAGTATTTCTCACAACATATTAAACATATTCTACTTGTTTCATGCATAATGATAGTGAAACATTTTTCGTTTACTTTTACAGTATCAAATTATAGATCTTACAGCCCTTGGCATTGTACCAAGACAGGCAACTCCGATAGAACTTGAGGTAGCTATAGCTAGTCACCAAATCCTATTGAAGCAACATAACTTAATGGGTAGCCTTTGTCATGGTATATCCATTCACAACTTTTAATAAAATTCATCTTCTAGTAAAAGACATAATTAAAATATTATCATTTAATATTAATCTGTCATTGGCTCAACCGTACACAGCATCAGAACATACACATAGATGGGTAAATATATATATATATATATCAATATCAAGCTATTTATATCGCAGGGTGAGAGATGCATTTACACTTTTAACTTCTTAGCATTAGTTGACATCATGGTAGAGACCTTCTATGTGCTTGCCTTCAAGACAATTCATGCTAAGTTTATAATTTATATTCTTACTAGAAACATCATAATAAAACTTCATATCATCAAAATGTCAATATTAATGCCAACAGAACATTTGTTTCAACAAAATCTACAACAAAAGTGTTTCATAAAAACTAACAGTTGATCTCTGTCTATTCAAGAATCCATATAAAATCATATAAATGTCCAAATGACACAAAGTAAATTATATGCCTGATTCGTAGCCTTCCAACAGTATATCATATGCCTAATTCCAATGTCGTTAAGGCGTTCAAGAACGCATTTGAAAACTAATCAGTGGTTCTAAGAATTCCTAACACTACCAATCCAAATTTGGAAATTCTCAAAATCGAACAAAATTCCAAAAACATCTAACAATCATCAAAACATCATAACATAGCCCTATACATGTTTTTAAATCCTCAAAACCAAAAGATATTCATCACATCATATTATCTCAAACCCTAAAAACCTTAAATAAACTCATCGTTACATAAGTCCTAGCTTGTAAGAGAAAATACCATTAATCAAAAATAGAAAAACACAATATTAATACATATAATATCCAAAAAATAATCATCAAGATGACCAATATATATGCATGCATAAACATAAACACACACCCATGAAAGTCATCATCTCAAACACTATAAAAAAAAAAAACTACTAATTCACTATACCTTGGAACCCTTTGGTCTTCCCTTAGTTGTATTAGTTGGCTAGAATGATGTTTTGGGTGTGGAAAATTTTAGCAAGGTCAACAGAGAGAGAGAGAGAGAGAGAGAGTTGTGAACGTGAGAGAGTTTTGAGAGGTAGAAGGAAATATAAGGGAGTAATTTGATAGCTACAAATGGGCACACAGGTCAGTCAAGACGTGTGAAGCAATCAAGGACAATCAGAAAAGATTTGGATCAGGGAATTAAAGCATGAAATCAATTTGATTGGGGGGATGTTTACAATTGTTCATAGGCATAAGGTCAGATAAAAAACGTGTGAGAAAGATAAGGAAGCTTGACAAATATTATTAATCAGAATCTCTTGGTCATCTGGTAAGTTACTGTCGTATATTCGGATGGTGTACCGGTCGTAACTGCTCATTCTGTTGTTGGGCTTGTGCAAATGAGTAGCTGTTGAAAAGCTTATAGAAAGCTCTACAATTTTTTTATGAAAAGAAAGAATTAATTTTGTACATTTAGAGGTCCAAAACCAGGTTGGAACTTAGCGTCATGGAAAACTGCACATGGATTTGTTCAAGGCAATATTCGTTCAACACCCACTTGCGAATATTTCCTCAATCAAAGCCACAAATACAAATTTTCATTCAACAAAAACATCTATCAAGTTGATAGAAAATTGTCATAATAATCGATCATAATCACATCGTCATAATAATTACTAAGATCATATTCATAATATTAGTTTCATTTATTTGGCATGAACTTGTCTTTGCATCATGAGTCCCTGTTATAGTCACCTATTTAATCACTAAAAAATAGTGACAAAATAATTTCGTAATAAATAATTAAAATTTCGTTAATTTAATGAAATTCTACAACATCAATAGAGTCAGCATTACATTTCCTTCACCATTGGACTTACCACTTCCTTCAATTTTCCTCTTCTTTTTTCTGTTCTTTTTATCAAAAGAGGAAGGCTGAGCTTCGGCAACATTTGCCTCGCTATCTTTTGATTTCTGTTTCAAGATAGATTCAAAAATTTGCTGCTCATTAAGCAACTCAATTTTGCTTATTCATGAAATAGTTGCTTTTAAACTAAAAAAAAAAAAAGCATGGGAGAGGGTTTATAAAATCATCCCCACCTGTGTGGCTTCTTTAATAACTGACCCATTAATTTTGGCCTCATGTAAATAATTAACCATGTTGAGAACATATTCTTTAACCGAAATTCCTGCATTCATCTTGGCATTCATTACTGTGACCTAACTGTTCAAGCCATTTCATAATGCTTTTTTAACTTAATCTTACTTAGCCATGAAAAAGTGAAGTAATTTTTTTAAGAAACTCAAAATTTATGTAAGCATATTTATACTAATACATACTTACCAAAAATATTCACAACATTTGTTTAACTTATATTACCTACCATACTTATACAAAAAAATTGCCACAAAATCTTACTTTATGATAGTTAAGCATATCCATATCCAATCTTCCCGTTGTAAAGAGTTGCACAAAAAGCTACACGATTTTTGAAAGCTATTGCGGGCATGTTTGTTTGAGGTATTCTTTGGATTCAATGGACTCAAATTTAGATTCGAGTATCAAAAATCCTTTAAAAGACTTGTTTCTTTCGCAAAAAATCTAAATCAAATGAGTATCAAGAATCTAAGTTTTTAGAGTTCTGTCTCCCCTAAACTCTTAATACTTAGATATCTTTGCTACAGTAAAAGTTGAAATTCTCTTTCCTATATTTAAGCAAAAAAATTATGACTTCTTCATATGATATTCAATTGAGATGGTTCTTTTTTCATTCTGTTCCTAGTGAAGAGAATAATAAATTAAGATCCATATTGTATTTTTTAGGGTCATTAACATTAAGATTTTATTAGATTTGTTAAAAAATAAAAAACTATTTTCACTATCTCTCCAAGCACAAATTTTATTTTTATTCCATACTCAGATTAAAACTTGAATGCACATCCAAATATCAATTCAAATAACAATTCAAATTACTAATTTAAATCATAAATCAAATCACACAACTCAAATCAAATCACTAATTTGAATCCATTTAGCGAATATATCCGAATGAATTCAATCCGACCCTACTATGCCTTATATATTCCTTTTAATTGATTTTCGACGCCAGCTACAAAAGGGAAGCAACATTTAAAGCATCTAACGTGGGGACCAGGGCAAAGTGTTGTTGGTTGAAGGCTTTGTGCGCTCTATGTGGTAAGATGCGACTGTAAAAGGAAGAGGATCGCACAGGAGGAGACTAGGGCGGGATGCACAAGACATCTTTCTGGCCAGTTAGGGTGTTGACTGGCGGGCCTCACCGTATGGCACCTTTGTCTGGCTTTAAACTACACGTGTGCTGGTTTGCTGAGAGGGGCGATTTGACGACTGTGGACTTGCTGATGATTCCCACGCACGGCGTTTGTCTTGGAGCTCTTTGCATTCATATTTTTATTCCTTTGCTTTTTTAAGAAGCAAATGTCAAAATGCCATTTCGCCTAATTAGGAGAAAATTAAAAAAACAAAAAAAGTATCCTCTAAGTTTTAGTTAAATATAATATTTATTCTTAAGTTTTTTTTATATACAAAAAAAATATTCTTTATGTTTTTCAAACCATACGAAAATAATCCATTTTGTTAACTTTTCTACTTTTGTTTTTTTTTTTAATGACTAAATTGTTATTGAAGTACAAACACAATATAAGATAAGTATTAGGTTATGCTAGCTTCCAAATCCCTCTCTTGGATTCACCATCAACATGCATGAAATTTTGAACATCCATTTGATTTTTTTGAAGGATGTAAATTTTTTTTTTTCATGTGAAGAAGAAAGTGAAACATAAAAAAATAAAAGAATGAAAACCTAGTATTATTTGGTTACATTAGTTATATTGGGTATTTCTAACAAGTTGGTTTTACTTTGCATTACAAAATATATTTGCAAATAGAATTTCAATATCATAAGTAAATATCAAAGAAATTGGCTAATATAGAATTGATCACAAGCTGGCTTTACTTTTCTACTCTCCAAATATTAGAGGTTTGGTTATAGTTTCACTATCTTTTAAATGATGTATTTCACCAATTTTTTTTTAAAAGATAGTTTTTGGATGATTTGAAAAACATAGGGGATCCAGCAATACATAGTAGATTAGACGATGACAACTAGATTATATTTTTCTAAGAAACTGTCATCATAAATTACGCGGCACACAAAACTTTGTATTTTGGATTTTTAAGTCAGTTTGCCACCATCTAACATTTAGGGTTTGTTTGGTTAATATATTCAAATTAATGATTTAATTTGAGTTAGTGTGATATGAGTTAGAATTTAAGTTAGTGATTTGAATTGTTATCCGAATTCGTATTTGTATGTGCATTTAGGTTTTAATTTGAGTATGGAATAAAATTGTAATTTGTGTTTAGAAAGGTAGTGAAAATAGTTTTTGATTTATTAATAAATCTAATAAAATCTTAATGTTAATAATCTTAAAAAATATACAATATGGATCTTAATTTATTCCTCTCTTTACTCGAAACACAAAAACAGAATCATCTTAATTGAATATCAAATGAAGAAATTATGATTTATTTCCTCAAATATAGGAGAGAGAATTTTGGTTTTTACTATAGCAAAGATATCCTAGTATCAAAAGTTTAGGAAGGAATGAGAACTCTGAAAACTTGGATTTTTTATATTCAAAGGATTCAGATTTTTAAAAAACAAACACATATCTAAAATATTCTTGATACTCGAATCCAAATTTGAGTGTATTGAGTCTAAATAATACTCGAAACAAACGAACTCTTTTCACAAGGTTACATAATAAACCATCATCTAATAGTATTTCATTGCCCCACCATTCGAAAATCAAAACCTTGAAACAGTATTATTGCTCAAACTCTCATATAATCAAACCCTCATTCTAAAATCTCTCAGCGCGTTACATGGTCTCATTGCTATAGGAGATTTTTGGTTCAGGTATTCTTTGAATTCAATAGACTCAAATTTTGATTCGAGTATCAAAAATCTTTCGAATACATGTTTGTTTCCCCCAAAATTTAAATCATTTGAGTATCAAGAATCCAAGTTTTCAGAATTCTCATCCCCTTAAACTTTTGATACTCGGATATTTTTGCTACAGTAAAAACTAAAATTTTCTCTCTTATATTTGAGAAAAAAAATCATAACTTCTTTATTTGATATCCAATTGAGATGATTCTTTTTTCACTGTGTTCCTAATGAAAAGATGAATAAATCAATATCCATATTGCATATATTTTAAGATCATTAACATTGAGATTTTATTAAATTTATTAATAAATCAAAAACCATCTTCACTATCTTTCCAAACACAAATTTCAATTTTATTACATATTCAGATTAAAACTTAAATACACATCCAAACATCAATTCGAATAACAATTTAAATTACTAACTCAAATCCTAATTCAAATCATACTAACTCAAATTAAATCACTAATTTGAATTCATTTACCAAACGGAGCCTTAAACTATCTATTACAAGTTTTTTTTTTTCCCTTAAAGAATATCAACTATAAGTATTTATTCCAAGTGGAATGATGCTAACGACATTAAGAAGAGACTCTTCTTTATAATAGCTTAGTGTTTTTTTTTTTTTTTGGGCACTCAATTTTAAATAATCAGTTCTAATTGTGAACACTATAAAGCACTCAAAGCTACTAGGAAAACACAAAAGGTTGCAACAATTTAAAACTCTCAAATGATACAGTTCTTAAACTTTAGTTACAACTAAAGTATCAAACAGTCTATTAGTATCATGCATGTAGCTCCTATAAAATCTCCACCACCCCAATAAGCAACTGTCTTAATCATCCAACATTTTGAAAGCGATCCATTTTTCCTTTTTACACATTTATTTTGTCAGCAATGACGCTATTATTTGTTTTCTAGTTAGTTTTGCCAATCTCAAATCCATTACCATGGGGTGAAGAATCAAGATGATGAGGCCAATTATCAGTCTTGTAATTATGGGGTGGTCTTTGATCATGTGATTGATCATGAGGTAGTCTTCTTTTTTTTTTTTTGGTAAGGATGATCAATTCTGCAGCTATAGATTGTCGTGTTGTTATAAGAAAAATCTGCCATTGTCCATTATTATTAATTTATTATATATAAAACTCATTTAAATGGCTAATTTTGCTCGAAGCAGATGATTATTTTTAATATATGACAGTGATCAACAGACTCAGACACCGAATTTTGATCTAGATAACAGCATGTTTACAAAGTCTGCTACTCATAATACAACATCATATGTATAGACACTGAGATACATAAGTAAGATAAGTATTGCTTGATAGTAAGCTGAAAAGCCTCTCTTTTTGACTTACTTAGACTCCTTAAAATCATGAATCTGGACGTTTTCGACATCGAGTTTCCTGAAATTACTACCCTTTCTGGTGGTGAAGAATTTGCCCCAGTTGTATGGTCTATATTTT
>CAMOHE010044952.1:70467-83531 GCA_946598075.1 Artocarpus hirsutus
AAAAAAAAAAAAAAAAAAAAAAAAAAAAAAAAAAAAAAAAACTACTAATTCACTATACCTTGGAACCCTTTGGTCTTCCCTTAGTTGTATTAGTAGGCTAGAATGATGTTTTGGGTGTGGAAAATTTTAGCAAGGTCAACACAGAGAGAGAAAGAGAGAGAGAGTTGTGAACGTGAGAGAGTTTTGAGAGGTAGGAGGAAATATAAGGGAGTAATTTGATAGCTACAAATGGGCACATAGGTCAGCCAAGACGTGTGAAGCAATCAAGGGCAATCAGAAAAGATTTGGATCAGGGAACTAAAGCATGAAATCAATGTGCTTGGGGGGATGTTTACAATTGTTCATAGGCATAAGGTCAGATCAAAAACGCGTGAGAAAGATAAGGAAACTTGACAAATATTATTAATCAGAATCTCTTGGTCATCTGGTAAGTTACTGTCCTATATCCGGATGGTGTACGGGTTGTAACTTCTTATTCTGATGTTGGACTTGTGCAAATGAGTCTCTGTTGAAAAGCTTATAGAAAGCTCTACAATCATAAGCTCTACAATTTTTTTATGAAAAGAAAGAAATAATTTTGGACATTTAGAGGTCCAAGACCAGGTTGGAACTTAACGTCATGGAAAACTACACATGGATTTGTTCATGGCAATATTCGTTCAACACCCACCTGCGAATATTTCCTCAATCAAAACCACAAATACAAATTTTCATCCAACAAAAACATCTATCAAGTTAATAGAAAATTGTCATTATAATCGATCATAATCATGTCGTCATAATAATTACTAGGATCATATTCATAATATTAATTTCATTTATTTGGCATGAACTTGTCTTTGCATCACGAGTCCCTGTCATAGTCACCTATTTAATCACTAAAAAATAGTGACACAATAATTTCGTAATAAATAATTAAAATTTCGTTAATCTAACGAAATTCTACAACATCAATAGAGTCAGCATTACATTTCCTTCACCATTGGACTTACCACTTCCTTCAATTTTCCTCTTCTTCTTTTTTTTTGTCTTTTTATCAAAAGAGGAAGGCTAAGCTTTGGCAACATTTGCCTCACTTTCTTTTGATTTCTCTTTCAAGATAGATTCAAAAATTTGCTACTCATAAAGCAACTCAATTTTGCTTGTTCATAGAATAGTTGCTTTTAAACTAAAAGAAAGAGTGGGAGAGGGTTTATAAAATCATCCCCACCTGTGTGGCTTCTTTAATAACTACCCCATTAATTTTGGCCTCAAGTAGATAATTAACCATTTTGAAAACATATTCTTTAACTGAAATTCCTGCCTTCATCTTGGCATTCATTACTGTGACCTAACTGTTCAAGCCGTTACATAATGCTTTTTTAACTTAATCTTACTTAGCCATGAAAAAGTGTAAGTAATTTTTTTAAGAAACTCAAAATATGTATAAGCATATTTCTACTAATACTTACTTACCAAAAATATTTACAACATTTGTGTAACTTATATTACCTAGCATACTTATACAAAAAAATTGCCACAAAATTTTACTTTATGATAGTTCAGCATATCCATATCCAATCTTCCCGTTGTAAAGAGTTGCACAAAAAGCTACACGATTTTTGAAAGCTACTGCAGGCATGTTTGTTTTAGGTATTCTTTGGACCCAATAGACTCAAATTTAGATTCGAGTATCAAGAATCATTTAAAGACGTGTTTCCTTCACAAAAAATCCAAATCAAATGAGTACCAAGAATCTAAATTTTTAGAGTTCTGTCTCCCCCTAAACTCTTGATACTTAGATATCTTTACTACGGTAAAAGCTGAAATTCTCTTTCCTATATTGAAGGAAAAAATTATAATTTCTTCATATGATATCCACTTGAGAGGATTCTTTTTTCATTCTGTTCTTAGTGTAGAGAAGAATAAATTAAGATCTATATTGCATTTTTTAGGGTCATTAATATTAAGATTTTATTATATTTGTTAATAAATCAAAAACTATTTTCACTACCTCTCCAAGCACAAATTTTATTTTTATTCCATACTCAGATTAAAACTTGAATGCACATCTAAATTTCAATTCGAATAACAATTCAAATCATTAATTTAAATCCTAATTCAAATCACACAACTCAAATAAAATCAAATCACTAATTCTAATCCATTTACTGAATGAATTCAATCCGACCCTACTATGCCTTATATATTCCTTTTAATTGATTTCCCACGCCAACTACAAAAGGGAAGCAGGATTTAAAGCATCTAACGTGGGGACCAGGGCAAAGTGTTGTTGGTTGAAGGCTTTGTGCGCTCTATGTGGTAAGATGCGACTGTATAAGGAAGAGGATCGCACAAGAGGAAACTAGGGCGGGATGCACAAGACATCTTTCCGGCCAGTTGGGCTGTTGACTGGCGGGCCCCACCGTATGTCACCTTTGTCTGGCTTTAAACTACACGTGTGCTGGTTTGCTGAGAGGGGCGATTTGACGACTGTGGACTCGCTGATGATTCCCACGCACGGCGTTTGTCTTGGAGCTCTTTGCATTCGTATTTTTATTCCTTTGCTTTTTTAAGAAGCAAATGTCAAAATGCCATTTCGCCTAATTAGGAGAAAATTAAAAAAAAAAGTATCCTTTAAGTTTTAGTTAAATATAATATTTATTCTTAAGTTTTTTTATATACAAAAAAATATTCTTTATGTTTTTCAAACCATACGAAAATTATCCATTTTGTTAACTTTTCTACTTTCGTTTTTTTTTTTTTTTAATGACTAAATTGTTATTGAAGTATAAACACAATACAAGATATGTATTAGGTTATGCTAGCTTCCAAATCCTTCTTTTGGATTCACCATCAACATGCATGAAATTTTGAACATCCATTTGATTTTTTTGAAGGATGTAAATTTTTTTTTTTTTCATGTGAAGAAGAAAGTGAAACATAAAAAAATAAAAGAATGAAAACCTAGTATTATTTGGTTACATTAGTTTTATTGGGTATTTCTAACAAGTTGGTTTTACTTTGCATTACAAAATATATTTGCAAATAGAATTTCAATATCATAAGTAAATATCAAAGAAATTGGCTGATATAGAATTGATCACAAGCTGGCTTTACTTTTCCACTCTCCAAATATTAGAGGTTTGGTTATAGTTTCACTATCTTTTAAATGATGTATTTCACCAATTTTTTTTTTTTAAGATAGTTTTTGGATGATTTGAAAAACATAGGGGATCCAGCAAAAAAAAAAAAAAAACATAGGGAATACTTTTTGAGTCTCAAAAACCCAAATACAAATATTGTTTTTAGCTAAAACACAATAGATACTTTGTGTATTCTCTCCCTAATTAGCCCATACAAATAAGGGAAAATAAATAAATACAAAACTAAAACTAAATTATATTGAAACAAATAAAACAAAAACTAACTAAATTAAAAATAAAGTAAAACAAAGTAAAAAAAAAAGTTAATAAAATGAAATTAAAATCTCAAGAGCAAGCTATTTTTTTTTTCAAGGTAAGAACAAGCCAATTTCAAGAGCAAAGAAAGTTAAATAACTATATTTTATAGAGTTGTCAATAGTCATTAGTAGCCTTTAGTCATCAATCATTTCATTGTTTGATGATGATTATGACCCCTTTGATTCCTTAAAGCAAAATTCATTAGTCATCAATGTCCGAGTGGAGAGTGCAGTCTAAGGTAGGTCAAGCATCATGGGAATCACAAGGGTCATCACTCGTCATCAAGCAATGAGACGATTGATAATTAAGGATATTGATGACTAATAAATAAATCTTGTTTAATGAGTTAGTAGTGGTAACACCCAAGAGATGTATATTAAAGAGAGAAATAACTTTAAAATTAAGAGGCGAAGTGAGCACCCTCAATGTAATATAAATTCTCACAATATAATAGAAAACACGATGCACTCAATTCAGAATGTAATTATTATGTTGACGACATTAAGCGAAATTATGATTACAACATAATAATTACAATTTGTAAACCATAAAAAAGGGGTGTCAATAGCTCTTCCAAATAAATGCATAATAATATTTTTTTGTAAGGGTATAGCTAACCTGAATGATATCTAAATTGTAATCATTATGTTTGTATAGGGGGAAGTGACTTTTAAAATATTTTGAAAATTGTTTGTATTTCAATTTCACCGTAGTAATTTGGCCATATAGTATAACTTTATTGAGATCTTACTACATCTGTTAAAAAGAATAATAACGAAAGAATGAATAATATTAGTAAGGGAAATCGAGCTGGATGGCCCATTCTTTGTATTAATAAATTTTTTTCCCAACTCTTCTAAATTTAAGGATATGGGTGGTTGATATGTAAGATGTTTGTATATTTTTGTAATTTTTTCATTTTATCCTTATTTTTTTCCTCCTAACATTACAATAAATAGTAGATTAGCCGATGATAATTAAATGATAGGTTTTTAAGAAACTGTCATCATAAATTACGCGGCACAAAAACCTCTGTATTTTGGATTTTTAAGTCGCACTTTAGATGATGGTTTGCAATCATCTAACATTAAATATTTTACAAGGTTACATAATAAACCATCATCTAATAATATTGCATTGCCCCACCATTCGAAAATCAAAACCTTAAAACAGCATTATTGCTCAAACTCTCATTATAATCAAACCCTCATTCTAAAATCTCTCAGAGCGTGACACGGTCTCATTGCTATAAGAGATTTAAACTATCTATTACAAGTTTTTTTTTTTTTTCTTAAAGAATATCAACTATAAGTATTTATTCCAAGTGGAATGATGTTAACGACATTAAGAAGAGACTCTTCTTTATAATAGCTTAGTGTTTTTTTTTTTTTTTGGCACTCAATTTTAAATAATCAATTCTAATTGTGAATACTATAAAGCACTCAACAGCTACCAAGAAAACACAAAAGGTTGCAACAATTTAAAACTCTCATATGATACAGTTCTTAAACTTAAAACTTCAGTTACAACTAAAGTACCAAACGGTCTATTAGTATCATGCATGTAGCTCCTATAAAATCTCCACCACCCCAATAAGCAACTGTCTTAATCATCCAACATTTTGAAAGCGATCCATTTTTTCTTTTTACACATTTATTTTGTCAGCAATGACGCTATTATTTGTTTTCTAGTTAGCTTTGCCAATCTCAAATCCATGACCATGGGGTGAAGAATCAAGAAGGTGAGGCCAATTATCAGTCTTGTAATTATGGAGTGGTCTTTGATCATGTGATTGATCATGAGGTAGTCTTTTTTTTTGGTAAGGATGATCAATTCTGCAGCTATAGATAGTCGTGTTGTTATAAGAAAAATCTGCCATTGTCCATTATTATTAATTTATTATATATAAAACTCATTTAAATGGCTAATTTTGCTCGAAGCAGATGATTATTTTTAATATATGACAGTGATCAACAGACTCAGACACCGAATTTTGATCTAGATAACAGCATGTTTACAAAGTCTGCTACTCATAATACAACATCGTATTTATAGACACTGAGATACATAAGTAAGATAAGTATTGCTTGATAGTAAGCTGAAAAGCCTCTCTTTTTGACTTACTTAGACTCCTTAAAATCATGAATCTGGACGTTTTCGACATCGAGTTTCCTGAAATTACTACCCTTTCTGGTGGTGAAGAATTTGCCCCAGTTGTATGGTCTATATTTTGGAGGATCCTGCTCGCTTGTCATCTCCTCCAAGGGCTTGACCGTTGTGTAGTGTGCTGGGTTGAGGAAAAATGGAATAGACAACCTTTCCCTTTCAGTGTTAACTATCACCCTGTGTTCCACACTCTCATATCTTTCGTTGCTCCAAACCTGATCACAAGATTCAGGATTACAGCCCCAATGAAGTAATCACAGAATGAAGATCTAATAATGAGTGGAATAATGATTGTAATCAGAGTCAATTAACTGACGGTTGGTTCCTTTTTTTATTATGCCAATTTTACATAACCGACTGTCAGTTTATATGAACTGAATTTGAAGAAAAACATTATTCTCTAAGAAGAGTATTGAAGTTATAATGTAGTACCTGAATTATGTCACCAACGTTAATAATAAAAGCATTTGGTATTGGTTTGACACCAATCCACTCTCCATCAGTTTTGCGCTTCACTTCAAGGCCTCCAACATCATCTTGGGCAAGGACAGTTAAGGCTCCAGCATCTTTATGTGGGCCTACGCCAAGCGCTAGGTGAGGGATGGGGCATGGCGGGTAGTAATTAAGTTTGACAAAGCTGGTTTGGTCTTTAAAGAACCCATTGAACCTGTTTGCTGGCAATCCTAAGCTGAGGGCAATAAGTCCCATCAACTTATCACAAAGTTTTTGCACCTCTTTCACATATTCCTCGCAGGCCTCCCTGACCAAGAAAAATCCCACATGAGATTGGTTTAAGACCAAAATTCTAAAGAACAAGTGATGAAGATCCTGTCATTATGTTTCATTTTACGAATTGTTTTTGTTTACATTAGTATTAACACACACATGCTTGTATTAGCATCTTTACAAGTTGCAACATTATAAGAGCATCTCAAATTTTTCAAAAACAACGAGCATCTCGAATGCAGCTAAATTAGTATGCTAATCCAAATTTTAGCATTTGAGTAGGAAAATCACTATCTGAAACATTGTGCTAAATTCATAATTATGTCTGATATGCTAGAGTTCAGGTTATAACATAAAGTGATCATGATTATCAGAAGTAAACACACAACAGATCACCTAAACTCAGCAGGCCTCTCAGGCCATTGATTAGCCCACTTAGCGACTCCCTCACCATCGTTCCCAGGGACAAGGGTGGGATCCTCCACGGAAATATCAAAGACCTCCTTCCAGTCCCTCACGTTCTTGGTGTGCTCACTGTCATAGTAGCCCAGCACCCTCACCTCGTCCCTCCTCACCTTCCTCTTTTCCTCTGACGGCAGTGCGAAGAACTCCCTTGCTGCCGCCTCAATCCTCCTCCACTTCTCCTCTGGCACGCCATGGTTGATCACTTGGAAGAACCCCCATTGCTTGCAGGCACTGCCTATCTCTCTCACAAGGTTATCGTCATCAATGCCACCAGAGAGGTCAATCAATGGTATGCCTTCAGATTCGGTTATGCTCGGCTTTGGCCTGTGCTCAGGGGCTTGTACGAAGACGTCATCAATTACCTCTAGTCCCATGGCTTTTCTGTTGCTGGTTTGTTTGTCTGTTTGTTTTTTGAAACGTTTTCTGTTGGTGGTTTTGGTACCTAGTACCACCAAAGGCTGATATATATATATATACGCACATATGTATGAGATAATATTGTGGTGGAAGCCATCAATTTGGATACATTGAACCTCGACGTTTTTTTGTATGCCTTGTATTGAATTGTCTTTACTCATTGCGCAATCAATGACACCAATTGAATGCTTTTCCGCCAAAAAAACCAAAAAAAAAAAAAAAAAAAAGATGAGGACACTAACTAGGTATATAAGGTCTGTTTGGTTTAATAAGTTAAAATACATAAAATTGTAATTTGTTATTCACAAATAAAAAGTTATTATGGTAAATAGAAAGTTTTCATAAAAACTTTCATAATCGCCAAAAAAAAAAAAAAAAAAAAAAGATGGTTTGTATCAAAAGTGTTTACAAAAATCAAAAGCTCAATTAGTACAGCCACCAAAACACATCCAAAATAGCTTGTGGTTTGAAGAAGCCCAAATCAACTTAAGCCATTCCAAATGTGGCCATAGTTTGGATTTTTTTATTTTTTTTATTTTGGGGAATAGTTTGGGTCGTTTTGTGAAATTCATCTATTTGCAGTCACACTAGCTGAGAGCTGAAATTTATCTATTTAGAGTTTCATGATTACAAAGATTTAAAATCGTTGGATGCCTGTTCGGATGTGCGACATGTCGTTTTAAAATCCTGAGCAGCGGGCATTGCGTTTTTTTGGGACGTTTCTACTTTGTGGCCTTTCTTATAAGGACATTTTTTATTTTTTACTCTTAAACTTAGGTCCTTGTAACAATATGTACTTCCAAATTTAAAAATATAACTTTTGTTTCCTCTTAGAAACTGTAACAAATGGGTTTGTTTATCATTAGCGTTATGAACAAAATTTGCCGGAATGAAATAATCAATCTGGATTCACAAAAGTGCCCATCAAAGTAAAAGTGGGAAAAAAAAAAAATCTTAGGGGTTTGTACACCATCGACCGTGTAGAGATCAGGGAGGGTACTCGGTGAGATTAAGTGCAGGGGAAACGGGGAGATCTGAAGGAGACCGCATGTGGGTTCATTTCTTTTCTATTTGCATTTTTTCAAGTGTATGGCGCACTATAGTTTCTATCCAAGGAATAAAGTTATTGCAATTTTAAAATTTGAGAAATTACATTTTCAGGGTGTTTGACGTGGTGGTTAAAACAATTAATTAGAACTGTAAACACTATAGCATATGAGAGCTTTACACTGTATTAACTTTTTTGCTTTAACTATAGCATGTGAGAGCTTTACATTGTTCTTAACTGAAAAGTTAGTTAGAATCAACTAACATCAAATATGGTATTTAAAGTTGGAAGATCTAAAGGAATGCCCCTTTTTGATGGGCAGACGAAGTTGTCTTTTTCTCAAACATTATAAGATTTTTGTCTTTATTTTTTTCTTTTTGTATTTTAGGTTAAGAGAAAATCAAAATTCGATGCAAAACCAGAAAACTTAATTAAAGGAGTTAATTCCTCAAATTTTTAAAGTAAAGTTTCGGTACTATGATACTAGGCCATTGTTCACGTGGAAAACGACATGGATACTAGGCCATTGTTCGAGTGGAAAAAGACATTACGGGCAAACTGCGTCGTTTTTTTTTTTTTTTTTTTTTCATAACTTGTGTCGTTACATGATGCTCATGGACACCAGTAATTGTCTACTTTAAATGACATGTCCTTTTCATGGTGGTTTTTTTTTTTTTTTTTGAACTTGACATGTCGTTTACGTGTTTGATAGAAACAAGTGAACAACAGTGAAATAAACGCCATATATCTTAATCTTAAATAAACATCTTAAAAGAGAGAATAAGTACTTTGCTGGACATCCTGTCGTTTGTTATTTTCTAGGAAAAGACGTAGATATAATTGAAGGTTAAAAAAGCTTGTTGTCTTACCAATTTCAACCCAAATAAAAAAAAAAAAAAACTTGTTTACATAGGTCCCATTTGGTACAATTTGTGTCTGTAAGTGTCGTTCAACAAGAAAGAAAAACAGCTTTTGTATGTACTTTTTTATTTTCATTTAAATCTTATATTTTCTCTCCCTAATCCTAAAAGACAAAATTTGGGATTCTTGCTTTTTTTTTCTTTTTTTACTTTTAAGGTTGTTAATTTTTTTATCTTTTGTTCTCCAGTTTTTTTCTCATTGTCGTCTTTTTTTCTTATACATTTATTTTTTCCCATTATTGTCTTTTTTCATCCATATTTTTGTTTTTTCTTCTAAATTTTTTATTTTTTTAGTGAGTGTTTGGAAAGATAATGGAAACCAATGGTAAGAACCACTTTTACTGTAGTACGTGAGAGTTTTACACTGCAGTAATTTTTTTTTATTATTACTATAACATATGAAAGCTTTTTATTGTTTATAACTGAATTTGTGGTAAAAATTGAGTAGTTTATACGGTTCTCAAACACCTTTTTACTAACATGTTTAGTATACATGTACCTGCCTACATGCGAAGACACGTGGGTCAAGAGTTCGTCCAAAAATGGACAGGAATACGTACCATTCCTCTATTTTTTTGTCATTTTTTCAAAAAGAATAAAAACACAAAAACAAATAAAAATGGATTAGTTCTCCGCTTTTCTTCCCCAACGCTTGAGGAGTTATTCCAACAATCGAAAATTGAAAAAAGAGAAGTAGGCCGATTAATCTGACCGAATAATATAAAGAAGTAAAAACAAATTTGCTAACTAATCAATCTCAGACGTCAAAATTAACTTGAGAACGCAATATCTCCAGCATCAAAATCCGTTTCCTATTGTAAAACAGGATAGATATATGTGGTGAATACGCAACAAGGCGACTTGAGGATTAACGATACTTTTGTATTGTAGATAGAATCTACAGATTTTTTTTTGTTCTGTTGCATTCAAAAATCAAAACTTCAAAGTTTGAATAACAAAAGTATTAAAACTGAATAGCCTAAACCATCTCTGACTTTTATTCATCAGGAGGTTGCAGAGATGAATTTGATGGATCAGTTGAGACGGATTTGTAATACAGCTGGCGGCGGAAACGGTGTTTTCACAAATTGGAAAAACAAAACCTGCCCACAAAATTTTTCATCATTTCAACAAAATGGTCATCCTGAAATCCCCACACGTAAACGAGTTGGACAAAGTTTTTTGTCTCATAATTTGTCGCAATATATTTTATAACAATTAAGTTTTTAACTTATTTTTTTTATCATTTCTTTTTGTTTAAAACTTATGGTGTGATTTTTAATCTTAAAAATCTTATTTTCACTTTTGTGAAACATTTTTTGTAAAAATCAGATTTAAAAAACAATCATCATGACACCAAAATTTTCCCTTAAATTCTTAACAAATTTTTTAGCATAAAATTTAGCTCATAAAATTAATACATAATTTACTTAACATAATCTTTAATTATTATATTCTTGATGGACTAAAAATTCTCAGGTGTCACAAATAAAATAAAAGTAAAAAAGACTACATAAACGAGTTAAACAACAGATTATTTACTACGTTACATTTTTTTAGCAATAAATTACCTTTTCTATAATTTTTTAATGTGTCTATGTATAGCTACTTTTTATTTTTAGTTTTAGCATGCCCTTCTTTGAATCATGGTTGTTCAACTCTCTTCGAATGGTGGCAATTGACCAGATACTATTCCAAACTAAAGACCATCCTTAACTTTTTAATCCCAACAATTTATAAACACGTAAGAATTTGAAAGGACAATGTACATAAATATAACTTTTTAAACTTAATTTTTATTTATATGACATAATATTAAAAATTATTATGCCATAAACTTGAGCATGTCTTACCGACATGTCCCTCTAGACATTTTTTGTTTTATGAAGGACGTATTTATATATCCTTCCGATACATTTTTTTTTTATCCCCTCAAGATATGTCTGTATGTCTCATTAGGATATATTCACATATCTTTTCGGGACACTTTGCTCGTCCCTCGAGGACTTGTCACAAGTCCCTTTAACACTTTTTTTTTTCCCTTATCCTATTGAGATATGTCCGCATATGCCTCCAGAATATTTTTCGCATCCGGACATGTCCGCATTTCGCCCAGAAAATTTTCCCTGTCCGTCGGCATCAGCTCGTCTCTGACACCGTCGACGCCAACTGCAACAGAAAAAAAGAGAGAAGAAAACTAACAAACAACAAGAAACAACTGCAACTACAACTACAACAATAATAATAATGCAAAGTTCTCTATCCAGGGAGTGCTCGTTGAAAGATCATTTTCCAACTATATATACACTATCGAATCATAGTCTATAATCTTGAAGGATGAGAACAAAAAAATCAATGCATTAATGTTCTGTATTATCTAAATGCATGGAAATCTCAAGATTATTTTTTATACTATTATTCAAAATCGCACTAACCTCACCACCGGGGAATCCGAATATTTGCCACCGCAGCTTCCCTCTTGCGACCAACCACGGCCAAATTCGCGCCATTTTCTCGCAACCAAACACCATAGGCACATAGATTCCGACGTAGATATAGACAGAGAAGAGAGAGAAAGAGTCATCTGTCACAAACTTCATCTGAACCGGCGTTTCCGTTTACATATATGGCCGAACACCTCCCTGTAGAAATTGGACAGAGGAGAGAGAGAGTTGTGGGTAGAAGTCGTCGTAACCGCCTTCACCATGGAAGATCATCGTAGAACGCAAAATCTCAACCTTCGAAACCGTCATCACCGTTTGCAGATCGATCGCCCGTCATTGTTGAAGATCTTGATCTCCGTTGCAACTCCACCAGAAAGAGATGAGAGAGATCGAGAAAGAGAGAAAGAGTGAGAAAGAATTGAAGAGCGAGAGGGAGAGTGAGAGGAGAGAGAGAATCTGACGAAGAGAGCGAGAGTAGAGAGAAACAGAAAGAAAAAGGGGAAAGCCAAAACATTCAAAAAGAGGGAAAATAAATCCTGAAGCTTAGAATGTGTGGCGGATTAAAATTTGTGCATATGCTTTTCTAAAATGATTAAAAAAATGCATGTTATGTAACTTTTTAAATTTGGCATTAAAAAATTGAGATAAAAATTTAGGCCTTAACATGAATCTCCTTCAATACTTACTGTTAAACAACCTTACTAAAAATTACTTACTGTTAAACAACCTTACTAAAAATTTCACTTCGAGTCAATATCAGTTGTCTCACTTAGACTTTTAACTAATATGTTAATAGAACCTAAGCTTTTTAAATATTATGTTAGTGATACCTCTACAATAAAAATACTAAAAACTGAAAGTTCATCATCTAAAGTGCAAGTGATTCGATTTAAGCATTTGTCTAAATTAAACCATCTAAATATAATTTAACTAAATAACCTCTTGTTAATGATTCACATGTGTCTCAAGTGATGAAATCAATCACATTTTTAACATTTTTGTTCTAAAGGTACCATTAACATAACTTTTGGAAGTTCAAAGACTATTGTGAGAGTTAGAAATTACAGCTGGTTAAAAGTGAAATTACCCATTCTTCAAAATTCCAAAATAAAAAATAAAAATTTCTACCATGTATGCTTTTTGCTTGATATGCTACCATGTATAGTTGTATACTTAGAAACCAAACAAAAATAGGATTTTACTTGGTCCTTCCCGTTCGACATATTGCGGGATTGAGTCCATAAATGTCATGAACGAAACCAAAACAACTTATACTTCCCAATTTTTCTTATTCACCATGGATGCCTTTAAAAAGATCCAGAAGAATATTTTATGCTTTGGAAAAGAGCACAATTTCTGAGGTAGAAAAACATAGATGTTAGAATGTGAAAGCAGTCCAAACCCACTTTGAAAGATTAACTATATACAAATAAAC